>BJCM01233763.1:0-19072 GCA_018326385.1 Flaveria bidentis
TACTTCTGATGGTCCTGATAGAGGATTTGTATATACAAAAGATACTCAAGAGCCATATCCTGAAGATGGCTTATATGTTGATGATTTAAAGAAAGTGATGAATGATGTTAAAGCATATTCTCTCATGTGAAAAGGGTTACCTTCGGAGGTACTTTCAAGGCTTGAGAACTATCAAACTGGCTATACCATGTATAAAGCACTGAAAGTTATTTATGAACGAGGTAAAGAGATACAAGATCTCAAAAGGCAAAGTTAAAAAGGCAACTTGAACTTTTTGAGCATATAAACCAGATAATGAATAGATATGTGCAACTCAAAACTGAAATGTCAACCTTAGGGATTAAAAATGATCTTAAAGACCTAAATGACATACTTCTTATTGCACTTCCATCATCATGGAAACAAACTGTAACCTTGTTAAAGCACACTAAAATGTTTCCTATGAATCTTGATGTTCTCATTGCTAAGATTGAATTTGTGGAAATTGATGAGAGCTCAAGAAATAATGATAGAGCTGCATCAACATCTCAATACAAGTATGTTGCTTCTCTAACAAATACTGTAGAGAATGCTTTTCAAGCCAAAAATTAAACTACTCCTGATGACGAGGATGATCTGTTCGTGGGAGCTGGATTCTTCTCTAGTACTCCAGTCTATTCAACTCAGCCACAACCTCAGTCTCCTCCAAAATCTACAACGCCTAAAACTCATAATGAGAATCCATCTTCTAACTTTGCTAATCCTAGAAAAGTTAAAGATATTATAAACATACTTTTACAAGATGAAGAGTCCAAAACTGCATTTACAACTTTTATGGCAAGTTTTCAAGTATATCAGGGTAGTCATCTAACTCAGGTTGATTTGATTTTGCAGGATTTATTTGAGATGGATCCTGATGACGTAGAAGAAATGGACCCTAATTGACAAACGGTGATGATTGCTTATAGAACACAAAAGCACTCATATGTCAACAAGAACTCAAAGTGGAAATGGCCAAAGCAGTTCCAATAGTTAGAGACATCAACATTAGACTCAAAAGACATTTCAAAAACCATATCAAAGTCTGCTATGCCAGAATTAAAAGATGATCAAAAGATAATTGAAGAACCAAAGAAAACACTAGTTGTAAGCATAAAGGATGGTTATGACTGGAGTGCTTATGTTGAACAATTTATAGCTGATCTTACTTCAGGTTAAGCATTGATTTCTAAAGTGAATGAAGATTGGTCTGAAAACAATGATATAAAAAACAAATGAATCAGAAAATGAGACAAACTATGATTGGAGTGACAAATCTGATCTAAAGGAGGACACGGAAGAAGTTGCACTCATGGCAAAGTTTAAACAACCAAAGGTTTTAAACTCTACATTTGACACTGAGTCTTCAACTTCATACCCTGAAATTCCAATAGAAGTAAAAGAAAAAATGTGCACTAAAGCATGTTTTGAACAAGTTCACCATTATAGAACTTACTCGTTCAAAATATGTGACAAATTAAAGCAAGAAGAATCAATGCACATAAAACTGAAAGTTGATCATAAAGTTGCTAATGAAAAAATCATATCACTTCAAGAAAGTTGGGACAAAACTTTAAAAGAACTTGAATTTGTTAAGAAACAACTTGAAGAAATGACAAAAACACTTAAAGAAGAAAAATTGGCACATGTTGCAACTCAAATTGACTTGGCCAAAGTAAAAATCTCAAAGACTATAGTTCAATAACTAGTAAATGGAAGAAAGGATAAAGACAAAACAGGATTAGGTTTTACACATGAACCTGTGCTTGAATCTACCTCTAATACTATACCAAAAAACTTCAATACTCATGACCATTCATCAGAAAATAAAGCTAAGCTAAAAGAATTTCACGAGAAGAAAAAGATTGGTCAAGAAATTGTTGAGAAATTGAAAAAATAAACATTCAAATGTTCAAGGAGAAAGATTTAGAAAAGATTAAGAATGACAATCTAATTAAAGTAAAATCTCATGAACCATAACTAAAGAATAAAAAGCTATTTGTTGCAAAAGATGAATATGTCATAGAGAAGTGTCAATTGATCAAGAGATTGAAAAAGCTAATTAGATCAATCTCAAAATGAAAGGAAAATGTCAAGAAGAGAAATCAAACACTTCATGTTCTGATAATTCAAGCTCAAATGAATTAACTCAAAACAAAGATTATGAAAAAGAATCTTCTCAAGATTTAGTTAAAACTCAAAGCACTAAGAAGTCGTCAAGAAATCAAAGAAGAAGAAAATCATCTTCTAAAACTAAACAGTCTGAACCAATCTACAAATCAAGACAAATTAAAAATGTGAAGTTTGTGTTAGCACGAACCTTTAACATGAGCACAATATCTAAAACAACATCAAAACCTAAGATCAAATTTAACTCTGATGTGAAAACAGGTTCAGGTCCTATGTCTTCCGCTATTCAAAATATATTTGTACCTAAATAGTTAAAAATTGTAAGAATGTTCAAAAGCAAAATCCTAAAATTCAAAAGACCAAACTCACACAGCAGAAACAAAAGCTAAACCAATCTACTACTAAATCGAGACAAGGATCTAATGTGGCCTCTACATCTATGGTTAAGTAAATGTTGTTTAAAAAGCCACAAAAATATTGTGATATATGTTATATGTACAATCATAACATATTTGAGTGTTATTTTAACAAATACTATCACATATGTGATATGACAAATCCCACCACAGCTTATTGTTATTTTAACAAATACTATGCATTGTGTGATGAATGGAATCATAACATACAGGATTGTTTCTTCAGGAAGAACTCACCTAGAAAGGATTTTAGTAATCAAGGATATGCTAATCCAAAGTTCCAAAGAAATCATTATTATGGATTTCAAAATCTATCAAAAACACCTTATTTGGGTTTAAGACCATTTAGAAGAATCAATTCAGATTATGATAATCAGTACAATGTCAAATCACAATAGTATAATCAAGGACATTTCATTCCACACTCAGTGAGAATGAAAAATGAAACATATAATAAGAAAAACTTTTATAATGTTTCAAAAATTGGTTCAAAATTTTTTGATGATGATCTATGGAGCAAATTTAATGTTTTGAAAACAAAACAAAGAAAAGATAATCAAATTGTTTTCCAAAGATGATTTGAAAATCATAAATTCCAAAAGAAACCTGACGTAAACAAACTCCATTTCAAAAAGTTTACCATCGTAGATAAATTTGAAAAGCCCCAGATCAAATCGGCTTGGGTTACCAACTTAACTCAAATGTCTTTAAATGCAGGTACGCCCGCGGAGACCAGTAAACACATGGTATGTTGATAGTGGGTGTATCCGGCATATGGCAAGCAATCAAGCCTTGCTTCAAGACTTTAAGCTAAAAGATGATACTCATGTAGCGTTTGGTGGAGATGCAGGTGGAAAGATAACCGGTGAAGGAATGGTATCTAATGGAATAATAAGTTTTTATAAAGTCAACTTTTGTGAACAGTTGAACTTTAATCTTTTAAGTGTTTCACAAATATGCGATAAATCGTATTCTATTTTATTTGATTACTTTTTTTGTTATATTTTAAAGCTAGGATTTCAGATAAACAAGGAGTGGGTTGTTGTTAAAGTTGTTCGAGATAGAGATTTCTACAAACTAGACATGTCTCATGTTGATCCTTCTACAGAAACAACTTGCCTCATTACCCGTGCATCAAATGATGAAAGATAGCTTTGGCATAGACGTCTCGGTCATTCCAACTTAAAGAACAAGAACAAACTTGCAGCACGAAATCATGTAGTTGGAATTCCTTTAAAGAAGTTCGTTACCTCAGACCTCTACAAATCATGTTTGAAGGGAAAACAACATAGAGTGTCTTATAAGACCAAACAAATCAATTCTAATTCAAAGCCTCTACAGATGTTACACATGGATCTATTTGGTCCTGTAAACATATAGAGCATTGGGAAGAAATCATATTGTTTAGTCATCATCGATGATTATACACGAGTTTCTTGGGTTTTCTTTTTACATGCAAAAACTGAAACAACTGAACTTTTAAAAGACTTTATCACTAAAGTAGAAAATCAACTTGATCAAAAAGTCAAAATAATTAGAAGTGATAATGGTGCTAAATCAATATTTCAGATTCATTGAGCTTGGAGCTTAAGATTCATCTTGTTCAAATCTAGAAATCAAAATTAAGATGGGTGAACGTGTGTGAATCAAAGAACAAAGAGATGGATAATAATAATGTTATGATTTCATTGATGTTGATAAACAAGTTACAATGAGAATCATAGATGACTTGTGAATTTAAACCCACCCAAAAGAGAGGATTTCTCCTTTGGTGGTGATTTACACCATAAGAAACACACACAAAAGCCACATTTGCAAAAATGCACTAGTGGGTCTATTTATATTATTATTACAACATGACCTAATTTTGACTTTCTTAATTGTCTTGATGTTGACTTTGTCATGTTGAATTGTCTTTTATTGTTGTTTTTGTTGTAATCAACTTGGTTTCTGAACTTGTACAATGAGATCTTTAGTTGGCTGTAATTATGATTTGGTAAGCTTTAGTTTATTCCATTATTGAACCCCAAAAATACTCCCCCTAACCTGATGCTTGCCAAACCTTGAATTTGAAGTTCTTTTCTACCACAATTCACTGATATTCTCCCCCTTAGATTAAGGTCCTCCTAATATATTTCTCACAAAGGTTAGAATCTCTTGAGAATACTTCTTGGTATTGGATATGGGTTGTATCACTTTTGGATTATAGTTCATATCACAACTCAAGGATTAGAATGTATTAGGCATATGGTGAGGCTTTGAACTTCAATAAACAACATCAGAAATATGAATCAATGTTGAACACACTTTGACTATTTTCAAATAACTTGATAAATGACATTTTTCAGATAATGGGTACTCCCTTGATTGAAGACTGGCTAACTATCCGCTCAATATTCAGACACGGGTGCGAAAAATCATCAAAAAAATGTGTGCCCAAGTACTTCAAAAAGGGCATGTGATAGTTGTAGAAGTCCCTAGATGAATATGTGAAAAAGTTACCAAAGTTAATTTCTATACTTTTTTTTACTTTCATGATCAAAATGGATATGCTTGTTGGTTGTAATATCCATATTCATGTGTTTCTTTTCTTTTTGAAGTCTTGTTCATCAGCTGTTCATATGCATTTCTCGCAACACATCCGCATTTCTTTGCTAACTCATCCGCATTTGTTTACAAGTCAACCGCATTTGGTGACAAGTCATCCACATTTGTTGCCAAGTCATCCGTATTTGGTGACAAGTCATCCGCATTTGTTGACAAGTCATCAGCATTTGGTGACAAGTCATCCGCATTTGTTGACAAGTCATCCGCATTTGGTGACAAGTCATTCACATTTGTGTATAACACATCCGCATTTGTGGATAACACATCCGCATTTGTGTATAACACATCCACATTTAATAAAGCTTCATCCGCATTTGTTTATGTTCATCCGCATTTGTTTTCAGACCTGAACAAAATGATTTCACACTGTAGTGCAGGTCGGGAAATCAGTAGTACCTTCCATTTCTTCATCTTTTCTTTGTTTTTAATGATACTCGTATTCAATTGCATCGAATTTTGAAGGAATAATCTAGCGAACGATTATATTTCTTCAAATCGTACCATATTAGAACAGATCTTGATGATTTTTCTTCTTTATTTTGATATGAACAAATGTGTTTTCTTCTTGGATGATGTTAATCTTGTTCAATTGCATCGAATTTTGAAGGAATAATCATGAACATGTTCACGATTATTCAAATCGTACTATAGTTGAACATATTTGTTGGTTTTTCTTTTGATTTAGGGTATGAATAGATGGGTTTTTGATGAACAGGGACTTTGTTCTTCATTTTTCTTCTTTTCTTCATTGTTCTTGACATCATTAAAGATGAAATTAGATCTGAAAATTAGATAAATCCAACAACCAACAACTCTCAAACCATTTTGCTAAATAGATATTTCAGATTCATTGAGCTTGGATCTTAGAAAGAGATGGATGGACGTGTGTGAATCAAAGAACAAAGAGATGGATAATAATAATCTTATGGTTTCATTGATGTTGATAAACAAGTTACAATGAGAATCATAGATGACTAGTGAATTCAAACCCACCCAAAGGAGAGGATTTCTCCTTTGCTGGTGATTTACACCATGAGAAACACACACACAAAAGCCACACTTACAAAAATGCACTAGTGGGTCTATTTATATTATTATTACAACTTGACCTAATTTTGACTTTCTTAATTGTCTTAATGTTGACTTTGTCATGTTGCATTGTCTTGTATTGTTGTTTTTGTTGTAATCAACTTGGTCTCTGAACTTGTACAATAAGAACTTTAGTTGGCTGTAATTATGATTTGGTAAGCTTTAGTTTATTCCATTGTTGAACCCCAACAAATGGAACCAAATTTAAAAATGCTAATATTGACAGTTTCTGTGCAGAAAAAGAAATAGCTCATCAGTTCACTACTTCTCGAACTCCACAATAAAACAGAGTTACAGAAAGGAAGAAAGAACATTATTGAAGCAGCTCGTGCAATGTTAGCTGATGCAATGATTCCTATCACTTTCTAGAATGAAGCCATATTAACCGACTGTTTCATTGAGAACCATACTCTATTGAAAGACAAACAGAAAACTCCTTATGAGTTAATGTTTGACAGGATACCCAACATGGATTTTCTTAAATCTTTTGGATGTCCTGTTTTGATTTTAAATTCAAATGACCATCTAGGCAGATTTGACTCAAAGTCTGATGATGGATTATTTCTTGGATATCAGTCCGCGTCGAAAGCGTATAGAGTTTATAATTCTAAGACAAATGTTATCATTGAAACGTTCAATGTTAAATTCCTTGAAAACTCATTTCCATCAGTTGCAAATGGTCTAAAGTTGTTATTTGATTTAGACTCATTATCAAACTCATTTAATTCTATTCTGTTTGAGTCTTCTTGTGTCAACAAGAAAACAAGCAAGAGATCTTGGAACCTTTAGTGACGATTCCAAATCTGATGATATGGATGATACAAGCCCAGACTATCCATTTTTCTCATTTGTGAGAGATCCTCTATTCATTACAGAGAATCATGATCAACAAAATCTTAAGAATCAACAAGTTCCTGAATATTCTGATGTTTCTCAACCTATTCCTAATGATGGACTAGAAATTCTCCATCCTGAGTCTCAAACTTCATTTGTATCCAGAGATATAGATGTTAATGACACGCTTGATTATTTTATCAACTCACCAACTCATGTTCCAAATTTTATTCCACATTCTTCAAGTCTATTGCACCAGCTCTCAAACCTGAACCAAACCAATCTGTATGTGAATGTTCAACAAGATGAGATTCTAATAACTCTTATTCCCAAGAAAGATCCCATCTCTCAAATTATTGGTCCTTTGAATGAAAGAACAACGATAAGTCACTCCGAATGAGCAAATATTTGCTTGTACTCGTGTTTTCTTCCTCAAATTGTCCTTATAAACATTACTGAAGCATTGAAGGACAATAGTTAGATTAATGCAATGCAAGAGGAATTACTAAAATTCTGAAAACACGAAGTGTGGAAACTGGTGGATTTTCCTAAAGGAGAAAATGCCATTGGCATAAAATGATTGTTCTGAAACAAATCAGATGACAGAGGAATAATTATTCAAAACAAAGCATGATTAGTAGCTTAAGGTTACACCCAGGAGGAAGGAATAGATTATGATGAAGTGTTTGCTCTATTTGCAAGACTAGAAACAATTCGTGTCTTTTTGGCATATGCTTCTTATATTAAATGCAGGGTGTATCAAATGGATGTTAAAGTTGGATTTTTGTATGGAACAATCACCGATTATGTGTATGTTAAGCAACCTCAAGGTTTTGAAGATGCTGAATTTCCTCATTGAGTGTACAAGCTCAACAAAGCTCTATATGGTCTATATCAAGCCCCAAGAATCTGGTATGAGACATTGTCCATGCACTTTATCCAACATGGATATACACGAGGGAAGATTGATCCTACTTTACTTATAAAAAAAGGATGCATCTGATCTCCTTTGTGTGCAAGTATATGTGGATGACATCATTTTCGAATCAACCAATCAAAAATTGTGCCCTGAATTTGAAGAATTTATGAAATTATGACTCTAGAGGAGTTCTATGGTAGAAATCAAATTCTTTCTTGGATTGGAAGTAAAACAATCTGCATATGGCATCTTCATCAATAAAGAGAACTTCGTTGATAAGCAATTGAAGAAATTCAAATTGCAAGATTGTCAATCCATCAGAACTCCAACTAACATAAACACCAATATTGATCCTCATCCGAAAGGAAAATCTATAAACCAAACATTATATAGATCTATGATTGGATCCTTGATGTATTTAACTACATCTAGACCTGACATAATGTATGATGTTTGTGTCTATGCGAGGTATCAATCAGACCCGACGGAATCTCACCTTATTATTTTCAAACACATATTCATATATCTCAAAGGAAAACCATCTCTAGGGTTATGGTATCTTTGTGAAGGAAATTTCGAGTTACATGGATATATTGATAGTGATTATAGGGGATGTAGTCAAGATAGAAAATCTTGCATGGGTGGTTGTCAGTTTTTGGGTCTTTAATTAGTCTGGTGGCAGTGTAAGAAACAGACAAACATCTTAGTTTCAATAGTAGAAGCTGAGTACATTGTTACATCAGCAGGATGTTCTCAAATCCTTTGGCTACAAAATCAACTACTGGATTACACGTTCAATTTTCTTAAAACTCCTATTTACGTTGATAACATTGCTGATATGTTTATTACAACTAATACTGTCCAACATTCTAAAACGAAACATATCAAAATTCGATATCATTTTCTCAGAGGCAACTCTGAAAAAGGTTTAATCCTTTTGATTCAGATATCAACTGAAAAAAAGTTGGCTGACCTGTTTACTAAAGCTTTCTCACCATGAAGGTTTGAGTTTCTCGTTGAGTCAATTGGTCTTATTAATCATGTTGTAAACTGATTATTCTTTATCAAAATGATCATAACCCTCCCTCCTTTTCATAAACAAATCATGAGTAACTCAGTCAAAGTAAACTGCCTGATTATGTATATTGTGTGTGCTTGTTAAATGAAAAAGAAAATATAACTTGAGAAAATTGCAAAAACAAAAGATAAAATTATAAAATGAAAATACAATAAAAATTTATTATCATCTCTGTAGGATTGAATATGTCATTGCAATATATGAGAAATGATAGTACATCAGTTTTAATCAGTTGCATACTTCACTCGTTCAGAGTCTGACGTGATTAGCTTTGATTTGCAGGCAAGATCATGAATTTGTGTGTGTTCATCTTAGTTCTAATGAGTGGTTTTGACTTATCTAATTCATTGCTTTTCAATTCACAAACTCACACCTGGTGGTGTTATGAATAACCATAAGATCTGTTTACGGCATCTATTCACTTCCTTGTTATGAATCATCATAGACCTGAAGTGATGAGATATCCTTTTATTGTAAGTCATTACAGACCTGGATATTCTCACCTAATGCATTAGATGCCAATGTGCACAATCCTTTCAAAAGTCCAAAATGGATGCCCTATGATTCTTATGAATCGTCTCTATCTATTTCTTTATGAAACGGATTCAGAGATTATCTAATGGTTTGTCCATGGTGATTTTCTCAGAGATTATCAATTGGTTTAACCATGGTGATTATCTAGTTGACTTAAACATGAGATCTGGTTATACATATATTTTAGGTTTTTAAGTTGAGTATAGTGCTTGCTTGCATACCTTGATGAGGGTCAGACTCTCTAAGTCTAAGTGTGAATTACATAATGTCATTTCTAATCCAACCTTAATAAATACAAGAATTGAAAAAGTAAGTGTACTGATTCTTTTTCCAAAGCACTCATTGTCTGTCCTTAGATCTTATGTCTCCTTTACTGTGGTAACGTTAACCTGGAACACACTTGATAAGGATTTAATCATTGTCTATGACTATCCATATTTTCTTTATTTCAATGTGCTGATTATTAACTGATATGATCTCACTGCAAGCATGTGATTCAATGTGTAGAATTTTATTCTGCTTTATTTTGATTTTAGCATGAATTTATGTGTGCAGGCATGTTAATAATGACTAGTTTTTCTTAAATTTTCAATTTCTATAAATCTCTAAGTTTGTGAACAAAAAAATTTTGGGGGGTAAAGATGAAAAAAAGAATATCAAAATAAATATTTGGATGAAAAAGGATGAAGCCAAAATATTCAAGCAAGTATGTGTTTGATATGATTAAAAATGAACCTAGAATGTGGAAAAGCTTCTTGCAAAGAATTGAGAATGTTTGTATTGTTATGTAATTTTTGAGACTAAAATGACGAGAAATTGTAGGACCGGTGAAGGGGGTAACTTACAACACAGCAACACAAAGAGGAGATTAACTAAGACTTAATCAAACAGAGAACTGGATTAACCATAATAAGGCACTAAGAACACAAGTAATGTAAGAGACAGAACACAAGAGCACAAGTATATGGTTTTCAAGAATGTAGTATATTGCTTTCTCTATGTTCTATTACAATTATTACAAAGCATAAAGGAAAGATACAAGAACATGAGATACTTATACTACAACCTACAACCGGCTATACTATAAAAGCCAGCTGGATACAATTTACTAGACACAAACAAAATCAATTGTAGAGTCAAAAGGCAGATTGCCTTTTGACTAGTGAATATGATATGCCATAGCTCACATCCTTATCTATTACAAAAAGGATAAAGTACATAAAGTAGAAAGTTATAGACTCAAGACCTTAATGTACACTTACCAAAAGCATGGACCTTTTCACCAACTCATGCAAGTTGGTGACCTTAGAGAGATGCAGCGGAAAGGTGTCCAGCTTTATGGAAAAGTACATCAAATAAAGCATGTTACTAAAAGTCTTTGGAAGAAACGTGTCTTCAAGAGTTAAGGCTTCAGAAGACTTTGTCTCTAAAGCTTCAGAAGACTTCATCTTTGGCTTCGGAAGATATTGGTCTTGGCTTCGGAAGATTTTACCCTTCGAGTATTTCTATTGTAAGTGTAAAACTTCATAAGCATTCTTCTTCAATGTACTTGTGCAGCATGTAGGATAGACTTTGGATGTTTGGGTTGCATAAGCCTCTTCATATATTCACTACAAACTCCCCTTAGCCTGATGCTACCAAAGCACTTAGTAGACTTTAGATATTAATATTCCTCATTAGGATGATCACCATTCCTTTTTTCATGAGGTGATCAGGATCCTTCAGGCTATCAAAATGTCTTCTCATGTAAAAGATATCATGCAGAGGAAACTGAAACATGTCTTGCCATGTTTAGATGTCTTCAGTGCATTGTTCTCTGATGACATGCCATCTTTCCGAATTTGTGTTGTAGGTCCAGGACAAGATGGGTCTTCTTGATGCTAGAGGAGATACTGGAATTAGAGATAATGGAGCATCCTCTGGCTGCACATCGATAGGATGTTCTGACTCATCGTGAGGTTTAGAAAAGGATGCAATCTTCTTCTTCTTTGGCTTTGGTTTTGAAGCCATCCTTTTCGTTCTCTTTACACATTTTAACTGAGAAGACTGGCCTGCAGTACCGGATTAATCTTCATTGTCTTTCTCAGTTGGGTCTTCTACTCTTACAGGTTTAGATTGAGAGTGAGATTGACCCTGCTATGGAATAGAAGATGAAGCTTGCTCAGATTTAGCAGGAGGTACAGGTTGTGATGTCTCTGGTTGTTCAACCTTAAACTCCACTTCAAGTAGGGCTTGACTTGGAGGGGAGTGTAAGTCATCCAACTCTCCACTCTTGATATTCTGCTTGATAACCCTGATATGCTCATCCATAATGGATAGAGACATAGGGCCAAGTCTCCTTCCAGAGAATCCATACAGCTTCAAGAAGCTCATCATCCTCTGCCTGTTAGTAGACTTCTTCATGCTATTGTGGATGATGGCTCTTGATTTAGCAGCTTCTTCTCCTAGCTTTCTTTTAGTTGTCTTGCTTTCGTTGACTATTTCAAGTTCAAGTTGTTTGAGATACTCAAACTCAACATAGTCATAGGACAGGGGAATAAGTGCTTCTGCCTGATAGAGGCCTGTGGCACTCAGGTTGTTGATCATCTTGATCCTAACTTCTTCTTTATCTACATGAGGTTCTTGTTGAACCACATCCTCTTGTGTAGGACTTTCTTGAATTAGAAGAGAGTAGGCAACATGCTTGTACAATCTTTTCTTTCTTCTGTCTTCTTTGATTTGTACTAGCAGTTCTGCATCTTCTGCCTCCTTCTTCTCCCTTGACCTTTCCTGGTCAACCAGTTCATTCAACTCTTCTATGGGGAAAGAGATGACACTATCAATGTCATAATTTCTTGTCTGTAGATAGTTTATCCTCACTGCCCTTAACTCATCATTCTAAGTATCCGATGTGGGGGCAGCCCTGATAGTAGACTTTATGAGTCTTGAAGACTCAGCAGAGGAACTTTCTCCCCTCAGCTTCCTTTTCCTCTCTCTCTTTCTCCTCCTCCTCAATCTCCTCAAATTCCATCATTCATTTCCCTTTGTCACTCAAAGACCTTTGTGACTCAGGGTGGAGAGAGCTTTGGGTTTCATTGCTTGATGCAGCTTCAAAGCTCTGGCCACAGAGAGGTTGAGAATCACCTTCACCAACAGGTGTCTCAAAAAGGGCATTAATCTCTGCAGCAGTTGTTGGTGATAAGACTGGGTTCTCAGGTTCTATCACTGGGCCTTCAGTCAAGGTTTCCCCTAAGAACCTAATATTTGGGTCTGCCTTAACATCCAGTTGACCGATGAAATTGCCTGATTCCCATAGTCTTCTTCTAAGGCTGAACTCTGTAGTGATCCAGTCTTGGATTCTTTGGGCCAACTTGTGAGCTTGTCTTGATTTTCTTGGATTGACAAGTGGCATGTTGACTAAATCCAGACTGTCATAATAGTTCAGGGTTTGAAAATTGAAGATCTGTTGCTGTCCTTGAACTTTCATGATGATTAGGGCTTTCCTGTTGTTTTCATACCTCCATCCAATGATGTGATTGGAAGTTGATAGAGATGACATGGCCCTAGGTATCCCTTCCTCAAACATACTCTATATTAGGGAGTCTATTAAGTCCATATTAATATGAACTTGAGGAAGTTATTGAGTAGGCACAATTGCAAGTGAGGATGGTGAGTCCTCAATGTCCATACTCCCTGAGGAACTCCCAGGTTCTGTGGCAGTGATGACTTTCTCCCCCTTTTTAGTAGCATCACCCACTTGCATACGTGAGCTAGGAGTTAGGTCAACTACCTCCACAAGTTCTTGTGCTCCTGTTTGAGCCCCTCTTATAGGTCTCCCATCTAGTTGTTCCTTAAGATATTAAATCTCAAGTCGCTGATCATTGACCCTGTTCAGCAAGGTAGTCACTTGAGATTCAAGGTGACTAACCTTGGAGACTAAATAGGTGCATGTTGTAGATAGTTGATGCACCTTTAGTCTTAGATTCCACTCATCTTCATAAGAGTCATTGGGGGATGAGATCATTGGACCAAAGTCTTCAGTCTCACCACCAGCTTTAGGTTCTTGGCTGCTGGATTTCCTGTGCTCACTGACAATCTCAATTGAGATGTTAGTGGGTTGAGTTGCCATGGTTGAGGTCTTAATGATGTAATCACTTTCTAAAGTGAGAGCCTCTTCCATATAGACATCCTAAACATGTTTAGAAGTGTCCACCTCATTTGTAGGTGACTAATGTGGGCTAGAAGCAAGAGACTCAGGAGCACTCATCTCTCTTTGAGTATGGGAAAAGAAGAGAGAATCATGGTACTCACTGAAACCTAAATTTTTATCAGTATAGAAGTCAAGGTTGGGAATATGTTGATTTAGATCTAAAGGCTGCGGATGGTAATTGTCCCCTAAAGGTTGATCACATGAGTGTTAAGACTCAAAGTGATGGCTTAAGGAAGTTTGGGAGCGGTGGCTAATAAGATCATCAGGATAAGCATGAGGAACCTTAACACTAATACTTGAAGAGATAAGAGTGGTCTGCTCCTCAGAAGAAATGGGAAATCCAGTGTCCACTTCATCCTGTATGGGTGAGTGTATGGGGACCTCCACAGACTGAATAGTCTGAGCAGGGGTTTGTTTGGATTTTATTTGATAAGTGAGGGTGATTTGAGGCTGTTTGGGTGGTAGAGATGTAGAAGGTGAGGGTTCAACACGAGATGGTGATGCTAGGTTGTCACCTTGAGCAATGAGCTCTAATATTTTAAGGACTAGGGCTATTTCTACCCCAGAGAAGCCAACAGTAGGCTTTCTCAGTATTTTGAAGATACCGGGCTTCATTTTTCCAAGTTTAAGAATGTTACCTGTTCCCCTCAACTGTGAGCCCAATTCATAGTTAAGAATGTACTAGACATATCTTGGAAACATGTAATATTCTAAAGAGTATAAATTGGCAAGTAAATTAGTATAAACAAATTGAGAATACCTGAACTTGAACCCCTGAATCATTCCATGGATAATAAAGGAGAGATCCTCAGGAATTTGGTCCCATCCACCATGCTTGTTGGATAAGCTGTGGATAACCACATGGAGCAGGAATCTCCACTGGGATAAGACCTTCCCTTTCCTGAAGGTCTTTACAGAGAAGTCTCCCTCATACCCCATCTACTCAAAGGAATGATTGACAACTTCCTTCCGGAAGAACACCTCACCTTCTTCATCACCCAGCTGAAGATGCATGTTAATGATGGCCGGAGTGATGAAGACTGTTCTCCCCTGCACTGTGGCAGACAGTGCCTTTTCCCTATCCATAATGACCTCTTGGCAGGTCTTCCAAAATTCAAGCAAATGATCCTCATACAGTGGAGGATCAATGGTTAGGGAGGTGAAGTAGTTGGACAAAGCTAAGAAGCGACAAATCTATGAGAAATGAGGATCTTTCTTAGAGCTTAATAGAGCAACCTGGTTGTGTTGCTTGTGTAGCTGCATGGTAAAGTTCGGGTCATTTCTATGAGCAGGGTTGGCCATTGTGAGGTAGCTTAAGGATAAAGAAAGAAAGAAGAAAGAAATTTCAGAGAGAAATTTGGGGTATTAGGTTTGGAGGAAGAAGCGGATGATAGAAAGAGGGGGAAACCGTTGGGTTTATACGTGAAAATGATTTCAGATAAAGTTTAATGAAAGAGGATAAACTTTGAAATCCGGATGTCTGTCCCACCTCTGAAAAAGTAGTTTAGTTTTGCTCAAAAAGTAGTTTGCTTGGAAGTCAAAACTTTTCTGAAGGTAAATTATCTTCGGAAGTTTCAATGAAAAAGCTTCCGAAGCTAAAATGACTTCGGAAGAATTTCCAGAGAGTTTTGAAAATTTTGCTTCGGAGAGAAATTAAGACTTGAATGCTTTGTACACAAAAGAACAAAGCTTCGGAGAGTTAATTTTGCTTCAGAAGAAAAAGGTCCTTGAAAACATATAAGTGTCTGAGACAAACATTTAAGCTTCGGAAGATATTTTAGAAATCTCTTCCGAAGGTAAATTTTCTTAGACAATTATTTGTTTTGAAGGCATGATTTTCTTCCGAAGGTAAAAACATATCTTCCGAAGGATCAGAAATTTTCAAAAATCTAAGGAAAGTCTTCAAAATGATTTTCATCCAAAGAAAACAAGAGATTATAAAAGTGATGAACTAGACAACTTAGGACACACATATTTTAAGAAATAATACGAATTAGTTTTAAGAAAACCTACTCAAAGTTGATCATTCTAATAGCTGATATTAGATATTTAAATCTCTGTTTATCAAAAGCCTTGTAAACAGATCAACATATTGTTCATCTATGTGAACTTTGATTAGTTTAATTAATCCCTTTTTATAATTATCTCTTATTAGATGATACCTGATACTGATGTGTTTGGTCCTTGAGTGCTGCACAGGATTCTCTGTGATTGAGATAGCACTATTGTTGTCTATGTGAATAGGAGTCTCCTTGAAGTTTAACCCATAGTACAACATCTGATTCTGAATCCAAAGCACTTGAGCACAACAGCTTGCAGCAACAATGTATTCAGCTTCAGCAGTTGATGTAGAGACACAAGATTGTTTCTTGCATTGCCATGAGACCACCCTTCCACCAAGAAACTAACATCCCCCAAACGTAGTCTTTGTAGTCATGATGCAACCACCATAATCACTATCTGTATATGCATACAGATTGAAGTTAGGATTTTTAGGATACCATAAACCAAGTGTTGAAGCACCTTTGATAGAATCCTCTTGACATTGATGAGGTGAGATATCTTAGGGTTGGCTTGATATCTTGCACAAATACATGTAGCAAACTTGTTATCAGGCCTGCTAGTTGTAAGATACATAAGAGACCCAATCATAGCCCTGTAAAGGTGTTCATCCACACATTCCCCCTCAAGATCTGGACCAAGGGAGTGGTTTCTTGCTATGGGTGTCTTAGCAATCTTAAAATCACTCATATTGAACCTCTTGAGTATGTCCTGGACATAATTTGACTGACTAATGAAGATGCCATCTTCAACTTGCTTCACTTGAATTCCCAAAAAGAAATTGAGTTACCCCATGGCACTCATTTCAAATATGTTTTTCATTAGCTTCTCAAAGTCTTTGCAGAGCTTTAGATTAGTTGAACCAAAGATGATGTCATCTACATACACTTGAACTACCAATATGTCATTTCCCTATCCTTTGATGAAGAGAGTTCCATCTATAGTACCTCTCCTGTGTCCATTTTTGCAAAGATACTCAAACAGTGTCTTATACCACTTCCTACGTGCCTGATGCAGCCCATAAAGAGCTTTGTCAAGCTTGCAGACATAATCAGGATGATCAGGATCTACAAAACCAGGTGGCTGTTTGACATACACCTCTTCATCAATCACTCCATAAAGAAAAGTACACTTCACATCAAGTTGAAAGACCTTGAAGTTCTTGGATGCAGCAAATGCCAGAATATCCTAACAGCTTCCAATCTTGCTACAGGAACAAAGACATCAGTGTAGTCAATCCCTTCTTCTTGTGTGTATCCTTGAACAACTAGTCTAGCTTTGTTCTTGATGATAATGCATCTATCATCCTTCTTATTACTAAACACCCATTTGGTTCCAATGGTAGTCTTCCCATGAGGAAGAGGACAAAGGTTCCAAACTTTCCGCCTTCTGAATTGAAGCAGCTCCTGTTGCATAGCTTCAACCCAACTTCCATCCTTTAGAGCCTCATCAAATTTCTTTGGCTCTATCTGGGACAAGAGACAAGAGTGAAGACATACATTTGCTTCATGGGTTTGTCCTCTTGTTCTTACCCCTGTGACAACATATCCAATGATGTTTGTGGTGGGGTGAGACTTGTGGATCCTTAGATGAGGGATCACAAAAAGTTGTTGAGAGAGATCTAAATTAGAGAAATTTAGATCTAGCATAGATGTTTCACCTACCACATCAGCACACTTATCAAGAGAAACTTGATCCAGTGAGTGTGTGACATCATTGAAGTTGTCATCTACGGAGTGGTTATTAGCATCAAGAAATTCCTGATCACTGTCACCACATCCATTGGTTTTTTCTACATGAGAGGCATCTTTATCTGGTTGTGGAGCCTCTGAGCTAGAATTTGAAGGCATCCTAGATGTATCAGTTGAAGTTGTCATTGTAGTGTTGATAGAAACCTCATTTGCAGAAGTAGTTCCAACTGGAGCTGAAGATGTGTTACTTGAAGATCTTCTCAGCTCAAATCTTGGATCAAGATCACCTGTATTTAAATTTTTTGCAGATCCTAAAACAGTCTCACAAGATTTGTTAAAACAGTTGGTAACTAAATCAAGATCAATTAGCCAATCAGGACTAAAACCAGCTACACAGGATGTGTGTTCATTGAAAGTCACATTGGCTAACTCCTCAATAATTCTAGTTCTGAGATTGTATACTCTGTAAGCCTTAACTTGGAAAGAGTAACCAATAAAGTGTCCATCATCTAATTTCTCAGCAAACTTGGCAATTTGATCTTTGGTATTCAAGATGGTACAAGGACATCCAAATGACCTGAGAAAACCAATGAAAGGTTTCCTCTTGTGCCAAAGTTCATAAGGAGTCTTTCCATGATTCTTAACTACTAAAACTATGTTCTGCACATAGCAGGTAGTGTTGACTACATCTGCCCAGAAGGTGATAGGTAGCTTAGAGTCAGACAACATGGTTCTTGCAGCTTCAATTATTATCCTGTGTCTCCTCTCAGCAACACCATTTTGCTGAGGAGTCCTGGGAGCATTGTATTGTCTTGTAATAGCTTTCTCATCACAAAATGTATAAAGGGTTTGGTTCTTGAATTCAGTTCCTTGATCACATATTATGATTTTGACCTTGTGATCAGATTGATTCTTAATCTTCAAGATGAAATTCTTCAGAATCTCAGGAGTTTCATCCTTAGTTCTAAGGAAGAAGACCCAAGTGAATCTTGTAAAGTCATCTGTGATCACTAAACAGTAAAAGGTCCTTCCTAGACTCATTACACCGATGGGGCGAAAGAGATCTATATATAACAAGTGTAGGGGTGTAGTGATGGAGTTCCTTTCCTTAGGCTTGTGAGATACCTTATGTTGCTTCCCTTTCAGGCATACAACACAATGGTCATCATTTGTAAACTCTTTCTTTGGCATTCTAGTTACCAAATCATTCTTAATAAGTTTATTCATGTTTTTAAAGTTTACATGGCACATTCTTTTATGCCATAGGGAGATGTTTCTTGGAAGTCCATCTTGTACATGTTCCCTTTCCTGGGGGCTCTAAGCAGGATATGCTCATGAGGAATGACCACCCTGGGCTTGAGAACAATGCACTCATGCTCAGTAAAGAGCATGTTATGACTCTGATCACAAAATTGGGATACACTCAGAAGATTGTACCCAAGCTCGTTGACAAAGTTTACCTTTTCAATGCTGAGCTTACCATTTGTGACCTTGCCCCTTCCAGAA
>BJCM01233765.1:0-10486 GCA_018326385.1 Flaveria bidentis
TTTAAATAAATAAAAGAATAATTACAACTTAAACTTTAAATTTATTAAAACTTTAATTTTAATTTAACAACTTCTTTTTTATTAAATCTTTGTAGACTTTATAAATCTAATAAGAACTTGTAATTTGATTATTTATTTTAATTGAATATTTAAAAGTGATATAAATATTAATAACATTTTATAGACCTTACATATTTGTAAAAATAGTTATCTTGTATTTTAATCCTTTATTTTGTTTTATAATTAAAACTCATAAATGAAAAATAAACTTCATGAATTTATAAAATTTTATTCTAGAAATTATGAATTTACCATAAATTGATTTAACAAATGGAAGTTGAATAAATAGTATTATTATTGTTTTTTAAAGGATTAAAATAAATTAAATTTCTGACTAATGTATTTGATTCTCCAAAAATTGGCCCAAAGGGATTCGGGTTTGGGTTTCTATTTTCTAAAATCGACAGATGTTACAATTCAATTCACATGGAAATGTCAAGACTTATAATACAATAGTATAACATAAAATACAAACCAGTATAATCAAACTTAATGACTGAATTGACTCGGTCCGTAGACAAAGTCTTAATGATTGTATCATCCAGTTTATTTAATTATATACACATAATTGCAAGTAATAACATAGCATGTCTTAAATTGAATTTAGAATAAAATAGAATAACAATGAATAACAATTGACTGAATATAGAATCATATGATTTCCCCAAAATATAAAACACATAAAAAAAAACAATGAATACTCACATTGTATAATGATGGTCATAGAGTTCATAAAAAAGGTTGGATGCTTAAGAGTCAAAGGTGATATCCTAAACGATAAAAAAACAATAACTTGAGGTTGTACTTCATTACAAGAAGTTAGGACGTTTAGGGAATGCCAAAAATTGAAAGATAAATTGAAAAAGTGTTATTGCACCAATTTTAGATTCTGGACAGAATGTTTGATACATATTTAAACACCTTTTAAAAAATAAAATAGTTTCATAAAATTATAAAAAATTTCAATTAACTAGTTCAGAGTTTCCCGGACAACTTTCATTTAGAAACATTTTTACGAAAAGACCAGTAAAAAGGTCAAAACAGCAACACAATACAGAAGAGGCTGAAATGCGCACTTATCTTGTGTAGGCTATAGTTGAGTCGTCCAATTGAGTTTAAAGACGTATAAACTATCGTCGAAAAGATTATTCGATGAACCTAATATTGGAGATTGATTTTACTAAAATATAGTTTTTTATGAACAAGTTATAGTTAGTTGAAGTCAGACTATATTCTGTCAAAATTATAGTAAAGCACTTATGTGCACTTTTAAAATTGTTAAAGCATGAAATGGGTTAGAACAAATTTATTATGTCGATATATGGTATGTTAGACTTCATTTGATTTATAAAAAAATATTTCAAGATTTTAGCATAGCCATCATTTAGAGAAATAATCTTGTGGAATAACCAAATGCGGTGGCATAGCCGTCGATATGCAAACAGAATTTTTTGTTTATGTTAGCGTGTTGTTAGATTGATTTAGAAATATTAGTGATTGTTTCAAGGTTAGTGAATGTTAGAATGTTAATGATTAAATGATAATGATTAAAATTAAAAGAAATTTAATAAAAGAAAGAACAAAAGTAAGAACATAAAGTCATGAGTAATTGAATGTTAGGATGATTGAAACAATATAGAAATGTATCATATGAAAGCATTATACAATTACCTTAGTATTAGAAAATTATTAAAATTTCTTGTAAAATAAAACTCTTAAAATTGATGAAAACCAATGGATGAAAGAAAGATATGTGAGTGAGAATTCTGGAGAATGGTCAAATGAAAAGTGATGCCTAAATCTTGCTTTTATAGTTGAAGTTAAGAGGGGGTTATGAATGGTATTAATGGTAAGTTACAAGTCTTTCAAAAGGAGGTTGTGATTGGAAATCAAAAAGAATTTAAAATTTAATAAAATAAATAATTAAAAGAATAATTACAACTAAACTCTAAATTTACTAAGACATTAATTTTAATTTAACAACTTATTGTCTTTATAAAATCTTTATAGACTTTATAAATCTCACATAAACCTTGTAATTTGATTATTTATTTTAGTTGAATATTTTAAAATCTAATAGATATTAATAACCTTCAAACATTTATAAAAAAATTATAAGTTATAAAATTAAATTAAATTAAGTGACACACTTATTATATTTGGAACACAAAAATAAATAAAATGACTAAATAATAAATTTGATATATAAAATTGACTCAAATGTATTTGGCTTAGGGTGTATAGTTTGAAAATGGGACATATGTTACATTATTGCTTTCATATTAGTATGGCAATCACTTCCCAAAAAGGTTCCTAAGTATACTAATATGGATTAACAAGTAGTTCACTCGCATTAGTCAATACTGTTACTCGCATATGCTACAGTTGTGGCATTTACTCATAATGTTCCCAAGTATAACTAATGTGAATTAACATATAGTCCACTCGCATTAGTTGATTAGTCAGCCGTAATTGTTGGACTACTGTCCGTATTTGTTCTTATCCATATGATAAGCCTACACATCCTAAGTGACATACGAATGAACACCTAGATCATTTGTATTATCAGATGTTCCCTAGTAATTATTTACCCAAACCGCACTAACTTCATTTACTATTACCCATATTTCTTTTACCACTCGCATTAGTTTAACCCTATTACTCGTATTTGTTTTATTGCACTCTTGTTAGCATAGTTTGTATGCATTGATTATATTTGTTATAGTATGATGATGAATGGTAACTAATGTAAGATGTGTAGTGCTGATGACCTGCTCTTACTATAAAGAGTCTTAAATATGCATTATCTATGAAAAGTAAATGATGGTTGCTATGTGTAATGGTATAAAGTATAACCCTGGTTATATAATATATAAATGATCGATTGCCGTCATGATAAAGTTATAAAGATAAAAAGATATAAGTAATTATAATAAGTAAATAGGCCCAAAGTACAGAAAAGTTATGGAAGCACTTATAAAGGAGATTACATTCGTTGTATTCTAACCTAATATATGAGATTTGCCTTGTGCATTCTAACCTGATAAATGAGATTTGCCTTATGCATTCTCACCTGATAAAGGAGATTTGACTTGTGGATTCACACCCGATAAAGAAGTTATATCTTGTGTATGCCCACCTAATGAAGGGGCTAAGCACTTGTGCTAAGCTCAAAGTTAAAGTGATAGAATAAAGCTAAAGTCTATGATAAAGTGTAAAGTATTTATACTTATGAAAGTATGAAAGTTGTTAAAGTGTAATGTTTTGAAGAAACAAAATGAAAGGTTTTTAAATGATTAATATGCAAAAGAGTTTCGTATAGTTTTTATAACTATAACTCACTTAGCTACGCTGACTTTTTATGCATATTAGCTTGAATGGAAAAATTAAACGATGGAGTAATGAATGAAATCTTGGCATGGATGTGAAGTTACCTGACTGTGAGCAAGACTGGCATTCTGACAGGCATAGATTTGTTATTTAGATGTAATTGTTTTAGACAATGATCCCTGTAATGAATATTTTTTCCACTGTTATGTTATTGAATCTTTAAAGTTTAGGAATTATGTTCTTTTGATGTTAAAATCTAACTGTGAGGTTATCTAGAAATAAGCCTTTATAATTTTAAACTTTGGTTTAAGTATCACTTAATTCCTAGATATGATTTAACCTTTAACCTTGATGTATTGTTGATGGTTTTGAACTTGGGATGCTTCATCATGTTTGTTTTGTGTGGATTAGACTTTGTCTACATACTTGACTAAATGTTAAGTGTCATATATATATATACATATATATATATATATATATATATAATTTTGTTAGATATACACATTCTCAATTGTCAACTTAATATCATGCATAATGTCCAGTATTCATAAAAACAATATATATTAATTAGTTCAGTTCATTTAATAATCTATTGTTATCCCATAAGATAACGTTGAGACTGCAAAATAAATTATTATACTTATGTACATTATTTCAAAAATGAAATATTAAATTAGCAGTGGGGCTATCCATTTTCTACTAAAAAATAATAAATGGAATGATAAAAATCATGTTACCTAAACATTATCTTCATCCATCCCTAAACAATATTTTTTCTTCACTTACAACCCATCCTTAATGGCAATCAATAATGGCTAGATTCGACAAACATCCAATAATGGTCGTGGTACCTTTTGCAACCTTCTTTGCTTTTTTTCAACAAAAAGCAAGCATGGTCAAGGCTTTCTACGAGAATTGTCACTTCTTTTGAAAATGTCCTTTGAATTTCTTTATAACCTTTCTACATAAGGAGATCGATGACAAGAGGGGTTGGAAGACATAGGTGAGGAGAAGTGCTAGAGAGAGTCAAGATGCATTTTGTGTGGTCATAGTTGCAACGGGGTGTGAGTATAATCAACACTAGAAAACAAAAGGGGTTGGGTGACCGGGGGGTTCACATATATAATTGGAGTGTGGCGTGTAGAGGGTAGTTCATATTGGAAGAGTCAAAGATCGTCTTTCACTTGTAAATCTTTATCTTTTTCAGTTATTCTTCCTAAGCTGTGACCTCCTCCCGAAACCTAGGTTATAGGTTTAATAGGCATCCAAAGCTAAATTGAAACCCTAAAAGATATTACCGGGGTAAGTTGCACCCCCTGTGTAACCTACATCGAATCTTTTTTAACACAGAAAATACACCAATATTTAAATTGGCCAACATTCATCATAACTTACGTCAGCTCTAACTTTTGTTCTTTGCACTAGTGTTGTGCCTAGATCTTTTGCATTCTCCTCCATTTCCATGTAAACATAAAATGCACTCAAAAGTATTTATATTCTATACATAATTCAGATTTAAAGCATGTAATTATAGGCAATTAACATAGGTAATCAACTGTCCATCAAGTTCTAACAATATCTTGTCTTTACTCGGTCAAAGATTGCTTATGCAATCACTTAAGTTTTTTTAGTTCTAGTAGAAAGCTTAAAGCACCCTCACTAGTAGACTAACTATATACATATCGTCTGGTCTCATTTTTTATGATAAAGCTGAATCTAACAGGGTAGGTTATCCAAATGATCAGATGTTTGCCATAGAATAATATGTGTTTTCATTATCTAACTTGATAAATACCAAGATTGATAACTGATTGAGTTTCTAAATCAAGTAAAGGTGTGAAATTCACCGATGGATAAACTTCATAAACATCGAACTGAATCACCAAAAACATACAAAAATCAATAAGGACAATAATGAAATATTAAACATGTATATTGTCATTAATTGATATCAATTGTTTGTACATAAAAATTTAGAAATTAGAATTACTATCTACCGAATACAGCTTGGCTTTTATAGCCTAGTACGTTCATAATTAACAATGCCTTTTTTTTCACTTTATATACATCAAAGCATTATCTTAGTACAAATAATAAACTTCATAAGTGGACAAGAACCTCTATAAGTAGTTTTCTCATCATCCACAAGTACAATGTGTACTCCGCAAATGGCACTTCAATTACATAAGTACCTAACTTGAATCTCTGAGAGTATGCTAACGCATTCATAAGTAATCAACTTGTCTTAGTAAGCTACTTTGTAATTAAGTGAGTTGCAACGTAAGTGCTTGACTTCACAACCTCTTTAACCTTCAAAGTAGCTTTCTTCTCTATAGGTGAATTTGTAAGCGAGGTAACTTAGGCATATTCTTGATATAACTCCGCAAGCCCTGCATAGGTGTCTATACTAGTCTAAATTTGTTAAGGCCATTTAGTAACTCTAATGTAAAACTCTTAGTAAAACATATATCTTCAAGCACTTAGTAAGTACATCCATAAGGGTCTTGGTAAGTACCTAACACTTAGTCAAAATGTAAAACTTAGCAAGTAGATTAAAGCCTCTACACATGATTATACTTAGCAAAATTCTTCAAACTTCCCAAATAGAAAAAAGTCATTTTTAATGAGCATCAACCCTTTCAAAGGTCTAACACCCGCATCGGTTAGCGTTTAAAAAAACATCATACTATTGTTCAAGCACTATGTGCATGCTACTAATGTGGTTTGTATGATTATGTCTTTGCTACATAAGCTAAATATTTCTTTTGTTTATCCTTCTACGTTATGGTGTGATAAAATTGGTTTCGTATATTTAGCATCCAATCCAATGTAACATTAATTACAAAACATCTCAAGATTAATATCCATCTTATTAAAGATATGGAGCTAGCATAACGTCTGATAATTTGTTATGTTCGTGCAATACTTCAGCTTGTTAATTCTTTAATCAAGAGATATGTTTCCACCGTATAGCTTTTAGTGGCCATGTTAAGGCCATTTATGAGTACGTATTGACGTGTTTGGCTTTTCTGCTTCACGGTTATTTGTTTTCTTATTTATATTAAGATATTGTATCTAATTTACATCCTTTCACTTTCTGTTTTCTGTTTTAGTGAAAGGGCTTTGTTTTATGTATTGAATATCAATTAAATGTAAAAAGGTCTTATATTGGTTATGCTATCTTTTTATTTAAATTAAGGATAACAGTGTTAGATTGCTTGAACACATGTATTTACAGTCGACAATTATGAGAGCATCAGCAGGGGAGGTGTAAGGATAACGTAAGTGAGGTGTCATATATCCCTCACTTTCTCTATTTTACACACATATAAACCATAAAAATACACTCACTCTCCTCTCTCGTCTCTACTCTCTCCTCTCTCCTCTCTCCTCTCTCTTCCATCCCCCGTTATATTCTCTTGTCTTAAGACTTCTAAAAACTTGTCAACGAAGATCTCTCAGAGTTACAGCTTTATCTTTACATCACAACCCTATAAACTAGACTATTAATTAAAAACCATTCACAAGACATACATAAGTTATTTTTACGTATTGATCAAAAGTCGTCAAGGGAAATACTTTGACACCCGTGAAATTTTCTTGCCTAAGATGTGAGTTAAGAAAGTATTAAGGACTAGAAATGAATATACAAGAAAATGTAAGTTAAAATGTGACAAGAAAGATTTTGAAACTTAAAATCGTCATATCATGAGCTAGAAATGAATTGCGGAAGTCATAATATATGAATTTTGGGTATCTCAATTAGAGGAAGTTGAAAATGTAAAAATAAAAATCTCATGGTGATGCGGGGCTCATCCAAATTGTGATGTGGAGTGTCACACCCTCAAAATCCACGTGTGAAGTTTTACCGTGAGGTGTGTGAACAAATTAGGATCACAGTCACTAGTTACTCAGAATGACACTATATGTCATATTTAAAATAAAACCAACCCAAGTTCACTTTAAAACTATGCGGAATCATTTTGTAAATAAGACAAACTCAAAGTATATAAATGTAAAATTTGGCAAAACATGCATTAACCCATTATTTAAATCTCATAAGTAAAATCCAAGTGTTATGACTTGAAATAAAGTCTTAGAATGCATGCTGGACCCGTGATGTGCTCCTAATTGCAACTTGAGTTAACGACATGAGAATAGCATACTAAAATTGTTAGGATCGTTTAGGTACGGAGTACTAACTGATTATGCGCGTATACCAACTAAAATAGTGCGGAATCCTATTTGATTGGTGATCCAATCAAGGAGAACACAGTTAAGATCAATCTAACAACTAATGAAATGTTATGAATGATTAGAACACGATCAACTGCGATCTATGAACTTGAAACAGGTGTTCTTGAGTCTCTAGACGGCTAGCGTACGATTATGTGCTTAGGTATTCGAATTGTTATGTTTTTCCATGAATTAGGTGGTATTTATAGGTTAGGGTTTTCCATTCGTACGACTGAACCATTAGCATGGTTCAGTCGTGCGACTGAAGCATGCGATTGATCCATCCGCACGACTGAAGGTCAAGTCGTGCGACTGAGTCAATCTTATGTCTCCATCGTGCGACTGATCCAGTCTCTTGGTTCAGTCGTGCGACTGGTCCATTAGCATGAAGTATTCATGCGTATGGTCCATTAGCATGGTCCATTCTCATGAGAACTTCACACGATTAAGTTTGAACATGTTTCTCAATCATTATTGACTAAGAATTATGCAAACAACCACAAACCTATATAGTTAGTTCAATATGGGTTATCACATAATAAACAATGAAATATTAAACATTATATGTATCAATCACACATTTCATTTCATTCATACCCATTCAATTACATATATGTAAGACATGAAAGACATTTTACATTAAGCTCCTAAACTAGGTTCACATGTATCTACAAACTCCCCCTTGGACATAGTTTACATCATTGTCTAACATTCTTCATCAGCTCATCAAACTTCTTGTACTTTTCCTCTCTTGTAACTCCGGTATTTATCTCAAACGCGAAACAGATTCTTATAACATTTTGAAATTGGAGGGCTTGTACAATGTCTTGTGAATTATAAAACAGTGGCCACTTGTACAATATGTATACATCATCAGCAGACAACTTAGTCAGCCACATTGGGTCAAATACCCGAATAGTATCCATTTGGCTCTCCTTTTGCAAGACTATAACAGCTTCACCTGTTCTCTAATCGTAGTACCACCACTTGAAGTGTGAAATGAAGTCCTGTGGTATTTCCCATAGAGAGATTCTTGACATTGTGCATGGTGGACTCCACTTCAACACTATCTTCGGCTTTCCAGTAATGGAATCAACTTCAGACCTTCTGATGTACCTCGTCGGTTGTTGAGGCCTGAAGTTAACCCACCTGGTGTGGTACTCTTTCCTCAATGCAACCTCAAACCAGCCTAACATTTTCGTTGGATTAGCATATAGCAACTTCAGTCGTGCCAGCTGGTTGAGCTCAAAACCGGGAAGAGTCTTTAGATCGTGTGGGAATCTAAAGTACTCTATGCCCTTTTCTCTCTTCACGGCATACATATTCAAATCCTGAAAATAAGCCCATGCGATGATCTTTCCTGACACCTTTAAGTGTTTCTTGAGTTTGTATAACTTGGTGTAGACATTGGGCTTCTGTGTAGTACGCATGGCTCGGATCTCAGCAAAACAGGCCGCCCATTCAGCCTTTTTGATGTTGAAATCAGCGTCCGAGGCTTAGGCTTGACCCTCATTCTTCTCAAACTCTTTCTCCATCTGATCCAGTTTTTCAAACGTATCACTGACGAGAGTATCACCCAGATTGGGGACTACATTTCCCTCTCTGTCATCATACTCTGGATAATGATCAGCAGTGACGTCTTCGATCTCGATTTCATCTATGTCATTGAGCTCATCATCACTTGTAACTTCAAACGTAGGAGCGTCCTTGACAATCTCGCTCGGATTGAGCCGGAACATCTCAGCAAGCTGTTCATCAGTAAGGTCATGAATGATTTCTCTTTCTTCAGGAGTATAGCTTACTGACCTTCTAATGATCCCTTGCAAATCAAGAATCATTGTAAGTTGAGACTTGATTTGCTGAAGGAGAGTAATATCATACTCATCTTGCTGAGATGATTGATTTGCTTGATTTAAAAATGTAACACAACAACTGTTAGTAATTAATCAAGACAATCAAACATTTGATAAAGATGCATAAATATTAATTACATAATATTAATACAATATTCAATTACAAAAGTTTTCAAGTACATAAATATCTAATCATTACTTTTGCCTTGAATAGCAGGCACATCAGTAGGTGGGGCAGAAGATGAGGCTCCTTTGTCTTGATTTCTCTTTGTACGTCTCTCTTGACCTTGAGCTGAGGCAGATGCAGCTGCATCTCCTTCTTCATCATCATTCTGCCTTTCCCTTGTCTCTTCCTTATCACTGGCCTTATCATTATCACTATCATCATCATCATTAACCCCTTCTCTTATCTTGAGTGGTTCATCCTTTGATCCCTTGAGCTTGAGCATGATGGTCTTGTTAGAAGCTTCAAACTCCTATATTTTCTTTGCTGATTGGACTTTATGCTCCTAGAGTTGGGCAATTTGCTGAGCTTGCTGTGAAATCTGTTGTGCTTGGGTAGCGTTTAGCTCCATAAGCTGACGTAGTTGGGCAGCCTTCTCTTCATCAGCAGCCAGCAGCTTCAGCACCATATGGTTAAGTGCTGACAGTTGTTCCCCTACCCTAATGGGAGGTAGAGATGATCCTGCGGGGAATGTCAGGTGGGATAATGGTCCGGCTTGGTGGCTGGTGGTGGTAGTGGTGGTAGTGGAGAATATGGGTGGTGGTGTATAAGTGGGTGGTGAAGTGTAGGCTGTAGTAGTGGAAGGTGGAGGTGTGGTAGTAATGGTGGGTGGTATGGTAGTAGTGGTGGAGGGTATGGTTGTAGTGGTGGATGGTGTGGTAGTAGTGGTGGGTGGTGTGGTAGAAGTGGTGATCACAGTGAACCATGCCCTTTCCCCCTTTTTCCCATAGGGTTGAGCCATCCTCTTTCTCCTCGAGCCCTTGGATACAGTGGCTCCCCCTTG
>BJCM01233766.1:0-13023 GCA_018326385.1 Flaveria bidentis
ATGTTATTTAACTAATTTAAATAACATTACAAATAATTTCCATGAACAAAATATCCCTATAAGTTGTTCTATCTCATATGCAACTTATTTAGAAAACCCATTTTCTAAATTTGTGTAAATATTTAATTGCATGATCATATCATCAATTAAATATTAATTGGTGTTTGCTAAACTTGTTATTGGGTATGACCCGACTTGGATCATGACGTACTAACTACATCAATCTTGTATGTGCCTTGGGCATATAAGATCCAACAAATAACATAGGTAGTTACCACATTGGAAATCTAAAATAATTTGATAATTTATGATGGAAATGTATAAATTGGTTAATAATATGGATTTATATGTGTTGTATGGTAGGTTTTGGTAGTATGGGAAACTTGTTAGAGTTTAGCACTCATTATGTCCAATACATGGATGTTTTAGATTGAACTCATGAATATTTAGTTTGTTAAGTATAAACTAATATGAGTTCATTTAACATGTCACCGACGGGTCAAATGGGTAAACCGGCTATAACTTGGTTAATGTTTCTAAAATGCATAAATCAATGTGATTGATTGGCCACTTAGAGTTTGATAAACTCAAGGTAAGTTCACTACCCCTCTTTTAAAATATTCTTTAGTCACACCTTTAAAATCCACTTGTGGATTTTTACCACGAGGCGTGTGTAAGGTTTATAGAAAGGCTGATGCACCGAAAACAACCTAAATGCTACCTGCATTGCATGCATGCACTTAGTACATAGTAGAAGTTGCTTATGAAGTTTTACACTCTACACAGAAAATATTCTAAGTGTAAAATCTTCCAAAGCCAAGACAAAATCTTCCAAAGCCAAGACAAAATCTTCCAAAGCCAAAGATGAAGTCTTTCGTAGCTTTAGAGAAAAATTCTTTTGAAGCCATTTGAAGTGAAGACTGATTTCTTATGAAGGCAAAGAAGAATATGCTTTTCTTAGATATGGGAGAGAGTTCAATACATGTCTGTGAAGAAGAGGTTTGGGCTTCAGCATCTCGTCTAATCGTCTATTCCATCACTTGGCTTGATCAGTGTAATTGAGCTTGTTGAAGCTTGAGCAGCATGACATTCTTCCGAAGCTTTTCTCTTCTTGGAAGAAACCTTCACCACCTTTTCTTCCGATGCAGTCTTCTTCTCGGAAGGTTTCAAAGGAACTTTCTTGTTCTTTTGAATTTTCTTTGGCTTAACATCCGAAGCTATTTTCTCTTCGGATGAATGAGTTTCTTCCGAAAACAATTTTGCTTTGGAAACAAGCTTTCTTTTCCTCGTCACTTGAACCATGTGATAAGGTCCAAATATGAAACCCTCCTTGAATCCTTGTTTCTTAATAGTATTTGGATAATGTGTCCTTGTATGATTGTAATAACAATCTTTAGCCATATGGTTTTGCAAACCACATATTATGCATGCCATGTTAACATTTGTGGGATATGAATACTATTGTTTCTTGCACTTCTTTTCTTCATCAATAGTCCTTTACTTTAACTTCTGATCCTTTAGTAGAATAGGATTGTTGGTATTACACTTCTTCTCAAGATTGAAGTTTTTAACTACTTGGAATCTTGATGAAATGAATACACCCTTTTGTTTTGTGTCTATCTTCAGCTTGGATTCAGCCACTTTCATTGCAGTTTTTCTTGCTGCCTTAGCCTTGTTTCTTCTAGCTTTGGTAGTTAGGAGTTGATCATCACTGATGAATGTGGGTTGATTTATCTAGTTCTTCCCTATGATAGTCTACATAGTTGCATCATTCTTCAGTCAATTTGGAAATTAAATCTTTGATTTGAGTCCTGTAATTGGTACGTTCATGTTTTAAAAATGACACAGTTTTCTCTAACTCTTCAATTTTCTTTATATAGTTAGATTCAACCCTTTTAAAATCAGATTTTAGGATTTTTCAATGACTCAATATTAGATTTAATTTCCATAATCTCGTCCTGATACATTTTAACTTTAGCAATGCAAGCTAGAGTACAGAGTTTTTCAAATACTTTTTTGTCATCAGTTCTAGTCATCAATGCTTGAGTAGGGGTAACATCATGCACCATGAAGCTCCAATCAACTTCTTAAGCCACAAAGGTTGTGTTTTGTTTAGTTTATTTCCCGGTGGCTTTAGGTTTTGTGTGATGTGTGGAGGCTTAAGTGGTTCCCGGATTGGTTTTAAGACCCTTTCATTCCATAGCGATGTGTCCTAGCTGGTTACAGTTGTAACACTTGGACTTTGTCTTGTCAAACCTAAACTTGATGTTACTTGGGTTTTAAGGGAATTGCCTTCTAGTTCTCTTAAAGAACTTCTTCACCCTGTAAGTTAACATAACCATTTATTGGGCAATGTCCATGTAAACACATCATCTGGGTTAAAGCATTCCAGATCATCAAAACTAAATTAAAATCACTAGAATGTCCATTTCCTAAGACAAAAGCACAACTATCCTGGAAAGGACTTGGCTGAGCCTGTTGAGATCTTGGAGTATCAAGGAATTTGATGTTGGCCTAGAAGAAAAAGATGGTTTGTGGGAGTATGTCAGGTACTACTGAGGTTGAGGGGTTCTTGAGCCTTCAGCAACCATTAAAGTGTTGCTAGCCAGAAGGCTTGAGGGTCTACTCACCTGGTGGCCTCTCTTGTTCTCCATCTTTACATGATATCCATCAAGTATGCCATATAGCTTAGTCATGGTTAGGAAGTTCAGGTTTTCTATCCTCTTAATAGAGACAGTAGAATGTCCACTCATTTGGGAGTGCATTCATAAATTTTCTTGAGAGATCTCTTACCTCAAGATTTATTCCCACAGAATAAAGGGAGGAAATAAGATCCATATACCTGAAGAATTGCTGGCTAAGGGTGTCTCTAGCAATATATGTGAAATTCTCAAATTATTACTTCAATGAATCTTTCTTAGAGTCATTTGAGTTGGAGTACATCTGGGTCAAGGCATCAAATAGTTCTTTGGCTGACTGATAATGCTCAAAACCAACTATAGGACCGTTTAAGGGATGGTCAATACAACACAAACACACAATGAGGAAATTTCTTTAAAAAACACTTAACAAATCAATTAAGGAACTAGTAACATAATGGTTTGATACTTAGAACAAAGGCAAATATGAGAAAGAACAAGATCAAACAACACAAGTAAATTGGTTTTTCAAAATGTTGTATATTACTCTCAAGTTATTTTACAAGTGTTATAGCATAAAGAAAGTTAAAAGGACCTAAGATACTTTATACTAAATCCTACAGCTGATCGTACTTAGAAGGCTAGCTGGAAACATTTAAACTAGACAACAAAATCATAAAAGTACTGTCCATATGAACAAAAAAGAAACTTATGAGAAAATCAAGAAGTAGCAAGCTACGAAAGGAAAATCTTTTCCTTTCGAAAGCTCCAAAGTAAAGTTGAATACAAGTTTGAACTTGCATTGAGAAGAAAAGTTGGTTTTGGAAGAAGGGAATACTTTTGTAGTACTAAAGTCTACTGTAATGATAGCATGATCTTTTGAAGGTACTGTCTCCAAAACTTTTGAGATTTTCAAAGCTTCCAAAGTGTTTAAGATCAAGTCTAAGCATCCAAAGGTGTTGTCGAAGATAAAGAAAGACCATGTGGCTGATAGTTCTTCATCAACAACAACTGATGATTCTCAAAGCTTGAACATAGGATCAATTACTATAGCATTGCCTTCAACTCATTTTTGACAAACCAAAGATCAACAAGGCTTGGGTTTTCAAATGTAACTAACTATCTCTTTTGTGCAGGAACAACTCAAGACCAATATGAATGTGTGGATCATTGATAGTGGTTGTTCCAGGCACATATGATAAGCTCGGTATTAAGAAGGTAAAATTTGTTATGGAGCTTGGGTAGAATCTATTGAGTTTATCCTAATTTTGTGATCAGATACACAACATGCTTTCATTGAGCATGAGTGCACTGTTCTCAAGCCCGGGGTGGTCATTCCTCAAGAGCATATCTTGCTCAGAGACCCCAGGAAAGGGAACATGTACAAGATGGACTTGAAAGAAAAATCTCCTTTAGGAGAAGTCTCTTGCTTTCTATCCAAGGAAAATGGTGATAAGTATTTCCTCTCATATAAAATAATATGCCATGTAAACTTTAAAAACATAAATAAATTAATTAAGAATGATTTGGTAACTGGAATACCAAAGAAGGAGTTTACAAGTGATGGCCATTGTGTTGCATGCCTGAAGGGGAAGCAACACAAGGTATCTCACAAGCCAAAGAAACTCTATCACTACTTCCCTACACTTGTTACATATGGATCTTTTTGGCCCCACTAGTGTAATGAGTCTAGGAAGGACCTCATATTGTTTGGTGATCACAAATGACTTCACAAGATTCACTTGAGTCTTCATTATTAGAACTAAGGATGAGACTCTTGATGTCTTGAAGAGTTTCATTCAAAAAATTAAGAATCAATGTGATAACAAGGTCAAGACCATAAGATATGATCAAGGTACTGAATTTAAGAACCAAATCCTAGATACATTTTATAATGAAAAGGGTATTACAAGACAATATAGTGCTCCCAGGACTCCTTAATAAAATAGTGTTGCTGAGAGGAGAAATATGACACTGATTAAAGCTGCAATAACTATATTGTCTGACTCTAAACTGCCCATCACTTTCTGGGTAGAGGCAGTAAACACCGCTTGCTATGTGCAAAATAGAGTTTTAGTGGTTAAGACTCATCGTAAGACTTCTTAGGAACTTTGGCACAAGATGAAACCTTTTATTAGATTCTTTAGGTTATTTGGATGTCCTTGCACCATCTTAAATACCAAATATCAAGTAGCCAATTTGCAGAGAAATCAGACGATGGACACTTTATTAGATACTCTTCTCAAGCTAATGCTTATAAAGTATACAATCACAGAACAAGAGTAGTTGAGAAATCAACCAATGTGACCTTTAATGAGCACACTCTGAGTGTGAAAGGTTCTGTTCCTGATTAGCAGTTTCATCTTGATTTAGTTTCCATATGTTTTAACAAATCTTTTGAGAATGTTCTAAGGTCCCTAGATATCTTATCAATAGGATATATTGACCCAAGATTTGAGCTAAGATGACCTTCAAATCACACTACTTCAGCTCTAATGGTAACCAACCCTATAGATGGAGTTCCTATTAGTACAAACATGACAAACCCAACTGATACATCTAAGGTGCCTACAAATTCCAGCTTAGAGGCACAAAACTCAAATGAAGGGCTTCAAATGTAGAAGGAAATGGTAGTGGTGACAGTGATCAAGAGTTTCTTGATGCTAATAATCACTCCACTGAAGACCTCATCAATGATATCACACACTCATTCAATCAAGCTTATCTTGATAAGTGTCCTGATGTATTGGGTGTGTAAATCCAGGATAATCACACTTGAATCAAATCTGAAGATTATAGACCAAAATATGATAATCACAATCAAAAGCCCTTTGATCTTCAATTAGATTGCTAATAATGTGTTTACAAGTAATCCCTCAATCTATTGGTCATACAACCATTAACGAACACTATTGACAATTAACCTATTTATAGTCTTGACTAATATTCACTAATTGCACTTAACCCCCTAGACTTAGGCTAATTAATGAAAATTACATATAAAACATAAAAATGACTAAAACAAGATAAAATATATTTTGTTCACACAAAATATATTTATTACAATAAAACTCCTAATCATCTAAATCTTCAACGCCTCGTCTTGGTTCTTCGACTCGAACGTGTCGGGTTTGACTTTTGTGTTGACTTTGACCAAGACGTTGACTTTTGTTGACTTTGTCTGTGTTGATAATATAGACTATCTTTCAAATATCCAACAATACTCCCCCTTAGTCTATTATTATCAATGTCTTCAAACGAAATCAGCACCGACAAGTCAAGAGTAGAAAGATCTTCAAATTGAGGCTTTTGGAATATGATGAGAAAGATTATTCATCTTATAAGCTCCCACTATTTGAGTGCATCCTTTGTAAAGATATTGGAATAGCTTTCCCAAATCTCTAATATTGAGTGCTTCAGAAGATGTAGGAGGAGGATTCCTAGCTCGGTAGCTTCTACAAACTTGAGGAACAAGTTCTCTGATCAGGTACACTGCTCAACTGATGATCGGTCATCACTTACAGCAAATAGAAAATATCTGAAACATATTCACAAACACAATATCTATATTTCTAATTAGATCATTTCATTTTAACAAAATAACCCCGTGTTTATTTGTGTTTGAAAAACAAGTGAACCTGTGTTCATTTGTGCGCAATTTCTGTGAAATGCATGAAAAATAATAAAATTGTAACAGTATAATATGGAAGATCTAAAAGAAATTGAAATGAAATTTTGTTAATTTTTTTTATTTTTTTATTTTTATTATATATATTTTATATAACATTTTTTGATCTATTATTATTATTATTTTATAACCAAGAACTGTATCGATCATGAGATCACATCCTCAAGATATACTTTAGCACAAATATGAAATTAATCATCGACAAGCAATGAGATCATATTGATAACTGAATCTAATCACAGTCTTTGAATGATTTTGAAATTCTTAAACAGATCAATAACGATTGCTCATATGTTTGTCCACTTAAACTCAAGCCCTATATTTTTCAACAAGCATCAAATGATTCGTTAAGGTTCGATTAAATACTTTAGAATGCTAGGACCCCACAATCATTTGGCAAAAAACCCTCACCCAACCTCAGGATTTCTTGAATTTTGTTACTATCTTTATAGAGCAAGGCTTGTGCATTAGTGTGCAAGTGATTATCAATAGAATATTGCATTCTATGATGAATTCATCGTTAGAAGATTTGACACAACTTAGACCAAAATGGTGAGAGCTCCAGGTCTGTACTCACGTATAACAAAGAAGATGACCCTTTAATCATATGTCGATGAGAGCTCCAGGTCAGTACTATCATACAGCAAAGGGGATCATCACTCCATGTCAGTACTTCCGTACAACAGAGGAGAATAGCACAAACACAAGACACATAAATACACCAATCATGGCTCAAAGATATGGCTTATATGATTTGTATCATGGTGGGTGAAAGATCGATTCTCAATCCAATTTTTGTCAGGACTCAGTTTTCGTGCATGCCAAAATGATTGCGTAATCCAGACGTCCTTAAGCATATATTTTAATTTAAATTTTTATGTTGCTGTCTACTTTATTCTTCAGGCTAAGTATACCAAGCATATCATTAAAGAATTTTTTTGTTTTTCTATTATTTGAAATTAAAAATAAGATGTAAATCTTATAACAGCACAATTACTATCATTTCTCATTTTAAAAACGCAAGTCATGCAAAAACAAGCATTTCAAGAAGATATACAATCATTTCTCAGTCATCTCGAATCAAGTTCCCAGTTCTCTTTTTCATTTTTTTATGTATTACTTATATACTCTCCCCCTAAATTTTTATTTTTTAAACCTATTTTTGTTTTTTTTAATTTTTTTTATAAAAACTCCATTACTTGATCTAAATTTCTCTAATTTAGATCTCTCTAATCAACTTGTTGTGATCCCTTAGCTAAGGATCCACAAGTCACCCCCACCACAAACATCATTAGAGACTTTGACAAGGGGGTAAGAACAATAGGACAAACCCAGGACAAAAGTGTTTGTCTCTACTCTTGTTTCCTATCCCAAATAGAGCCAAAGAAAATTGATGAGTCTTTAAAAGATGGAAGTTGGGTTGAAGCTATGCAAAAGGAGCTACTTCAATTCAAAAGGCAAATGGTCTAGAACATATGTCCTCTTCCTCTAGGGAAGACTATCATAGAAACCAAGGGGGTGTTTAGAAACAAGAAGGATGATAGAAGACTTGTTATCAAGAACAAAGCCAGACTAGTAGTTCAAGGATACATACAAGAAGAAAGAATTAACTACATAGATGTTTTTGCTCCTGCAGCAAGACTTGAAGTTATTAGAATATTCCTAGCTTTTGCTACATCCAAGGATTTCCAGGTCTACCAACTTGATGTCAAGTGTACTTTTCTATATGGAGTGATTGATGAAGAGGTGTATGTCAAACAACCACATGGCTTTGTAGACCCTGATCATCCTGATTATGTATGGATGCTTGATAAAGCTCTTTTTAGGCTACACCAATCTCCAAGGAAGTGGTATGAGACTTTATCTTTGTAACTCGGTTAGCACGACTACAAGAGGGGTACTATAGATGGAACTCTTTTCATCAAAGGAGTAGGGAATGACTTAATGTTGGTTCGAGTGTATGTAAATGACATTATCTTTGGGTTAACTAATCAAAAGCTCTGCAAAGAGTTTGAGAAACTAAAGAAGAATAGATTTGAATGAGTGTCATTAGGGAACTTAATTTCCTTATAGGAATTCAAGTGGAGCAAGTTGACAGTGACATCTTCATAAGTCAGTCAAAGTATGTACAACACATACTTATATAATTCAACATGACTAAATGTAAAGTTGCAAAGACACCCATAGCTGAAAAGCATTCCCTTGGACCCCTTCTTGAGGGAGAGTGTGTGGATGAACATCTCTATAGGGCTATGATTAGGTCTGATATCATGTTTGTACCTCATAGCTAGTAGGCCTAATATCATATTTGTCACTTGTATTTGTGCAACATATCAAGCCAACCACAAGATGTCATACTTGGTTGCGGTCAAGATGATTCCAAGATATCTTAAAGGTGCTTCACTATTAGGCCTTTGGTATCCAAAGAATTCCGACTTCAATCTATATGCATATACAGATAGTGACTATGGTGGCTGCAATATTACTGCAAAGTCTACATCTGGGGGATGTCAATTTCTTGGTGGAAGGATAGTCTCATAGAAATCCAAGAAACAATCATGTGTGTTTGCATCAACTGCTAAAGCTGAAAACATTACTGATGCTAGCTGCTGTGCTAAAGTGCTTTACATTTAGAATCATATGTTGGACTATGGATTCAACTTCAAAGAGACTCTCATCCACATAGACAACAACAGTGTTATCTGTATTATAGACAACATCAGGTATTATTTGATTAGATTTAACTTTGAAAAGAGATTAATCAAACTAGTCAAAGTTAACACAAATGAATAATATTTTGATTTGTTTACCAAAGCTTTTGATGAATAGAGATTAAAATATCTTGTATCAACAATTACGATGATTAACTTTGAGTAGATTTTCTTAAACTTAACTCAATTTAATTTCTAAAACCTATGTGTCCTAAGTTGTCTATTTTATCACCTTCATAATCCCATGATTACTAGGAAGAAAAATCTTTTAAATAATATTAATTAGATTTTTGAAAATTTTGAACATCTTTTCTTTTGAAAGATATCAAAGTTACCTTAAGAAGAAAATTATGTCTTCAAATCAAATAACCACTTGTATGAATTTACATTTGGAAGAAATCCTCAAATATCTTCCAAAGCTTAAATTTAATCATAAGTACTTATATGTATTTAAAGAACAATTTTCTTCCGAAAGCAATTAAGTATCGGGAGATTTATTTTCTTTAGAATAAAACTCTTAGAAATATCTTCCGAAGTCATTTTGGCTTCGTAAACTTTTATCAAAAACTTCCGAATACAAAATACCTTTGGAAGATTTTCAGCTTCCAAGATAACTACCTTTTTGGGCACTTTTTCAAAGGTAGGACCGATATCCAGATTCAAAGTTTATCCTCTTTCATTAACTTTATCTCAAATCCATTTCCTATAAATATACCTAACGGTTCTCCCTCTTTCACTTTCGTCTTCATCTGCACCTAAATTCACCCATAAATCATCTTCGTTCTTATCTTCCTTCACCTTTAAGCTTTCTTAAATGGTCGACCTTGATCGCAGAAACCAGCCTGATTTTTCTATGCAACTTCACAGGCATCATAATTTAGTTGCCCTGTTGAACTCTGAGAAAGATCCAAGTTTCTTAAAGGTTTTTCGTTTTCTTTGTATGTCTAATTACTTCACCTCCCTCACGATTGATCCTCTTCTCTATGAGGATCAACTTTTGGACTTCTAGAGTACTTGTCAAAAGGTCACCATGGATAGGAAGAAAGCATTACGGGAGGACAATCTTCATCACTCCAGCCATCATAAACACACATCATCAACTGGATGATGTAGAAGGTGATTTGTCCTTTCCAAAAGTTTTTGTTAACCATGCCTTTGAGAAGATGGGAATTAGAGGGATTTCTCTGTAAAGACCTTCAGGAAAAAGAAGGTCTCTTCTCAATAGAAGTACCTCCTCTATGTAGGCATAAATAACTTGTCCAACAATCAAGGAGGATGGGTCCAGATTCATTAGAATCTCTCCTTCATAGTTTATGGAATGGTTCAAGGGGTCAAGTTCAGGTACTCACAATTTGTGTATACTAACTTACTTGCAAACTTAGACTCCTTGGAATATTACATGTTCCCTGGATATGACCACATTCTCTATTGTGAATTGGGCTCATAGTTGAGGGGAATAGGTAAAATTCTTAAATTCGGACAAATGAAGCCCGATATCTTGAAAACAATGAGGAAGCCAATTGTTGTCTTCTCTAGGGTAGAAAAAACCCTTGCCCCAAAAATGTTAGAGCTCATTGCTCAAGGTAACAGCCTAGTAGCACCAGCTAGTGTTGAACTCACACCTTCTACTTCTCAACCACTTAGAGCCATAAATAACCATCACCTACCAGAGAAAATCCAACAAACCCTTATAGAAATCCATCACCTACTCATCTTGTGCATGCCCCTATATCACTAACCATACAAGAAGAAATGGACACTAGAGCTCCCACTTCTCCTAAGCAGAAAGCCACTCCTATCTTACCAATGATTAGTGATGAGGTTCCTCATGCTCAGCCTGATGAGCTCACAAGCCTAACAGCCATAGGCCTTAACTCAGAGTTATAAAACTCTAGTGAACAACCTTCAGGGAAAAGTTACCATCCCCAAACTCTTGATCTTAACCAACCAAAACCCAACCTTGAATTTTATGATGAAGACATAGGATTTAGTGTGTACCATGAATCACTCTTCTCCTCCCCTACTCAAAGAGAGATGAGTACTCCTATTTTCCTCTATCTAGCCCATATCATTCACCTATTACTATGGTGGATCTCCCTAAACATGCCCATATGGAAAAGACTCTCACTTCTACAAGTGATTACATAATTAAGACCTCAACCATGGAAACCAAGTCCATTGACACTTCAACTAAAATTGTCATTATGCAAAGGAAATCTATAAGAACCCTGTGCTGGTGGTGAGCAAGAGGACTTTGGTCTAATTCTCTCATTCCCTCATGATTCTTCTAATGAAGATGAGAGAAACATGAGACTAAAGGTGAAAAAGCTAACTAAAACATGAACCTATTTAGTCTCTAAGGTCCGTCACTTGGAATCTCAAGTGACTACCTTACAAAATAGGGTTAATGATGAGCAACTTGATATTTTTTATCTCAAGGATAAACAAGGTGGGAGACCTTTAAGAAGAGCTCAACTAGGAACAAAAGAACCTATGGATGTGATAGAGTTAACCCCAAGCTCACCTATGCAAGAGGGTTATGCTACCAAAAAGGAGGGGGGAGTCCAAACAATCACAAAACCTAGGAGTTCTTCATAGGGTATGGACATTGAGGATTCACCACCCTACTTGCAATTGTCCTTTCCCAGCAACCTCCTTAAGTTCACATTGATGGAAGTAAGATGCTGATAGGAGAGCTCTTATGATCTCAAGAACTCAAGGGTAACAAGAAATCTTCAACTTCTCTAACTTGAGGTTTTATGAGAGCAAATATCTGATTGACCTTGAGCTTGTCAACCTAAGCCAACACACACAAGTTGCAATGTTAGTAGATAGGATTCAAGAAATGGTGTATGAAGAGTTCAAGAAAAGATCAAGACTACATAGACAAAGGATAGTAAGTAAGGCTATTGGCCATCTGGATGTTGAGGTGGACCCAAAGGTTATCTTTGAAGGGAAAACCTTGACTGAAGACCTAGTAGTTGAACCTGTGAACCATGAGACAGGAATCTCTTTAGCACCTAGTACCCTCAATGAGGCACCAACTGGTGAAGGTACTTCATAGCCTCTCTCTGGCTAGAGCCTGACTGCTACATCAGGTAATGAAGACCAAAACTCTCTCCACTCTGAGTTATAAAGGCCTGTGAGTGATAAACGGAAAAGGAAACTGACTCTTAAGGATATTGAGGAGGACGAGAGAGAGAGAGAGAGGAAGAGGAAGCTAAGGGGAGAAAGTTCTATTAGTTCATCAGGATACATACTATCAGGGCTACCTCCAGGCCAAACACTTAGAATGATTAGTTGAGGGCAGCAAAGATAAAATATTTGAGGACCAGGAACTATAAAGTTGGTGAGATTATTTCTCTCCCTTTAGAAGAATTGAATGAACTGGCAGACAAGGAAATGTCTAAATAGAGAAAGGAGGTAGAGGATGCAGAGTTGCTCCTCAAGATCAAAGAAGAGAGAAGACAAAAAAGGATATACAAGCATGCTCCTACCCTCTCCTCGGTTCAAGAAAGCCTTGAGATAGAGGCTGTGGAAGCTAAACAAGCAACTGAACAATCTCAGGTAGATAATGTAGAGAATTATGAAGAGGCTGAAGCAACCAAAAGTCCTTCTTCAGACTTTGTCTTCAGCTATTTTCAGACTTTCTCTTCAGCTGTTTTCAGACTCTCTTCAGCTGTTTTCAGACTTTGTCTTCAGCTGTTTTCAGACTTAGTCTTCAGCTGTTGTCTTCAGCTGTTGTCTTCAGCTGTCGTCTTCAGCTGTTTTCTTCAGCTGTTGTCTTCAGCTGTTGTCTTCAGCTGTTGTCTTCAGACTTAGTCTTCAGCTGTTGTCTTCAGCTGTTGTCTTCAGCTGATTGTCTTCAGCTGTTGTCTTCAAACTTTGTCTTCAGCTGTTGTCTTCAGCTGTTGTCTTCAGCTGTTGTCTTCAGACTTAGTCTTCAGTTGTTGTCTTCAGCTGTTGTCTTCAGACTTAGTCTTCA
>BJCM01233770.1:0-15606 GCA_018326385.1 Flaveria bidentis
TTAATATTTCATTAATGAGTTGTTTAACGCTTATCAAATTGATTATATAGGTTTGTGGTTGATTGAACCAATATAAATAATGTAATGATAATTAATACATTCAAAATTAGTAATATGAAGTTATCATGCGAATGGCCCATGCTAATGGACCATACGCATGAACATCTTCATGCGAATGACTCAGTCACACGACTGAACCAGGAGATTGGATCAGTCGTATGATTATAACATGAGATTGAATCAGTCGCACGACTGAACACTCAGTCGTGTGAATGGATTAACCGCATGACTCAATCGCACGACTGAACCATACTAATGGTTCAGTCGCCCGAATGAGCAACCCTAACCTATAAATACCACATAATTCGTGGAAAAACATAAGCATTCAATCCACTTCGACTCCAGATGTACCCTAACCGTCCAGTAGACTCTAAGGTGAGTACTACAATTCATAGAACGCTGTATATCGATTCCTAATCGATTCTTGACGTTAGATTCAATACATCATTGTGTCTACGTGCGTTCTCACTGATTGGATCGCCAATCTAATAGGATTCTGTACTATTTGATTTGATTTAACACGTTAATCAGTTGGTGTTTCGTTCAAATACCAGATTCTAACAGAGGTTCTTATTATTGATCCAAAAGATGGTTGAATGGGGAAATTAATAGTGATAATGGTGAAAAAAATGGTTAAGTACTTTCAAAACATGAAGATTTTTACAAAACAGTCTAATATGCTAAGGTTTGTGTACTTCTGATACAAAAACTCCTATCAAAGAATAACTTTATCTACTAATTGACTGTATTTTATAATAAGAAGTCTCCCTCTACCGAGTCCTTGTAGCTACTAGTCAATTATGAAGATGCCAGTACCAAGAAGTAGTGCAATCTGCCAAATCCTTCTACCTGTCTCTATTTTGGTATTGTTTATTTGGTCATACTTTTGTTGTAGGTAACTAGTTGTCTACCATAATATGAATATAGATGGCTTTAGTATGCAATCGATCACTATCATTGAATGGATGATGTAGGTGATCTAATGTAGTATGGATACCTCACTCTTGTAGAGTTTCAAGATCACTAACTAGTTTGTATTTTATACAATAGCATTGTATGTTTCAATTTAATTGAATCATTTATACTTGAACCTTGTGATAACTTATGTCTTATTTACTTATCCATCAAGCATAATGGTGTTATTGATTCAAACAATTAATTGAGATTCTACATCTATTAAGTGTGCATCAAATGCAACAACTTGGTTATACATTAGCATGGCGTATCTTTTCTAACAAATGTTTAGCCTGAAAGAACCATTTAGACCTTAGAGGATATGTTAGGATTAGTGGTGTTCAAATGGGGTTGGGGGCCCAAATTGGTTCGGGTTCCAAACCGAAACCGGTTTGGTCAAATTTGGTCAAAACCGGTTCGGGTTGGAACCGATTCCAAACCCAAAAAACCCAACCCTATCAAACTGGTTTGGGTCGGTTTGGAAACCGGTTCGGGCCCAAACCAGTTTTGTTTTTTTATTTTTAAATTTGGATGTTTGTTATATTCAAAGAAAGTTTTAAACTTTTTATTAAAACATTTAAAACATAAAACAATTTATATAATTTATACAATTTATAACATTTATAAACATTTAAACAATTTAAAACATTTATAAACATATATATATACAATTATAAACACAAGTAAAGTATATAAAACATTTATAAACATATGTATAAACATTTACAACATTTAAACAATTTAAAACATTTGTATACATATATATATATATATACAATTTTAAGCACAAGTAAAATATATAAAATGTTTATAAAATTTAAAAAACATACAAGGGTAAATAAAAATCTTTAAAACTAAACATTTATAAAATTTAAAAAACATACAAGGGTAAAGTATATAAAACATTTATAAAAATTTTAAAACTAAATATTTAACATAGTTGTTTCTTTGTTCGTTCGTATTATACTTGTACGTTTATTCCTCGCCATCAGAACCGGAACTGTTACGAAGGTAGTCATCATATGCCACTTCATCATCAGTCATTCATGGTGTCAATCTGCTCTCTACCTCGTTCTCGTATAATTCTGCTTCGTATTCCAGTTCTCATTCAAGTGAATGTTTGTCTTATACTCTTTACATGACATTCAAATAATCTTTCAAGCAAATTGACATTTCAACCGCTTGTGGTGTGAGTCAAGTTCGTCTTATTGATATAACCCAGCCACTAACAGAAAAAGCAGATTTGGAAGCTATCGTAGAACCTTGGACGACTAGTAAATCTCGGGCCATGGTGGATAGGATGGGAAATTGATCTTCGTTACCTTTCCACCAAGCCAACAAGTCAAAAAATTTAAAATCTTATGAGTCATGGTCGATAAAAAGTTTGTAAGACCATACCTCCTGAGTTCACTACTCGGAGTGTTACCACATTGACGTTTATTACATTCATCCCTTAAATTATTATATAAATCAAACACTGGATCATTCGAACATTCGGCATTTGCCGCATGCCTTAAAGTGTCACAGATTTGTGATGTTTCCCTATATTTTAATGAATAAACATCATACATTTGTTCTAATTATTTGTTTATAGTAGCTTTTAAAGTTTTACTATACATTGGGTTACCAACTTCTAAATCCAAATTAAAAGTAATTTTATCAAGTAAAGTTTCGACCACCGATAAATTTAAACAAGGGTTTAAAGCAGCGGCACATGTAATAACGGGAGGTATTTCTTTAAAATACTTTATAAGTTTTTCTTTCATTGGGGGTATCATATTGGAATAAGGTCTATCCCTACACGACATTTCATTTGATTTTGAAGTCATTAAATAAATTTGGTGAAGTACTAACGGACTCGTTGGGTAATAAACTCCAAAAAGACACGTAATTGCATTCTTAAAAATTTGAAGCATTTTTGTTACTTCTTCGATAATGGCCCAACCCGATGGATGGTAAGAATTTGTCTTTCTCCGACATACCAAACTATTATGAAAGGCTTTTAAACTTTCTTTTTATTCAATAGCCTTTTCAAACATGTTACAAGTGGAATTCCATCGTGTTGGTACATCCCATTTCGGGCCTAAACATTTGGTATTTGCATCTTTACAAAACTTGCGATATTTAGTATATCTTTTGTTATTACTAAAAATATCAGGTAACATTCTTTTAAAATAATCTTTAACTCTTTCAATCATTTTTAAACCGTCTTGATCGGCTAAGTTTATGATGTGCGCAACACATCGACTATGAAAACACACACCCTCACACATTGGTTTATATTTTAATTTCAAATAATCTATCGCAAGAGTGTTATTTAATGCATTATCAAAAGATATAGAAAATAATTTGTTCTCTAATTTATACGTTTGAATAACTTTATCAATAAGATAAAAAATATTTTGGCCAGTGTGAGGATAATCAAACAATTCAAACGCAATTGTACGTTTCATAATTTGGCATGAATCGGGTTCAACCCAATGGGTGGTGACACAAATGTACGAGTCCGGTGAACCGTGAGGTGTCGCCCAAACATCACTAGTTAAGTTAACAACGATTTGTAAATTTTCAAAATAAGATATTAATTCATTTTTAGCTTTTTCCATATTTTTAAACAATCTCTTCGAAGAGTAGCACGTCTTACATTGGTGTAACATGGTTGGAGAGTTCGTTGAATGATTCGAGTCAAACGTTCGGTGTCGAAATGTTTGAATGGCAAGCTTTCTTGAGTTACAATTTGCGCCATTTGCTCCCGAACCGCATCAACGTTATAAGCCCAAATATTTCCTTCGTTTGTCATCGAAACTTGACCTTGAGAAGGTTCACCTCTTAACGCTTTACAATATTTATTTGAAATATGGTTTTTCAACTTTGTGTTTGCATCTTTTTTGTAAAACTTATGACAAAACTTGCAACGAGCCTTGTTTGGAACGCTAGCCATTTGACATAAATCGTAATTGCACCATACTTTGGGGTTCCTATTCGTAGGAAGGATTGCTACCACCATGTTGCTTGAAGACGCTTCACAACCAACGAATGATTGAGCACTTGATGAACCCATTTAAGAGATTTTTTTTGAAAGCGTTTAAAGCGAAAGTATTTGTGAGAGCGTTTTATGAGATTTTTGAGAGTAGAAAGTGTTATAAGTTGTTGTGATTCAACCAAAACATCAAATACATATATATACTAACCTAGTGGGGGTATAATGGTAAAAAAACATCCAAAAAACGGCCAAAAAATGGTACAAATGGCTATATAGCCGTTACCCAGTGGTAACCGGTTTGAAAACCGGGTTTAAAACCGGTTTGAAAACTGAGTTGAAAAATCGGTTTGAAACTGGTTCGGTTCCAAAACCGGTTTAAAACTTCGAAAGGGGAACCCGGGGGAACCGGTGGTTTGAGCCGGTTTGGGCCTCAAACCAGTTCCGGTTTTTTTGGCCAAACCGGTTCTCGAACTGGTTTTTTGGCCATGTCTAGTTAGGATGCCCACTTACCTTTATTGGAGTTCTCTTACAACAACACCAACCATGCAAGCATTAGTATGTGTCCTTAAGGAATGGTATATGGAAGGAAGTGTGAGGCACAAATGATAATAGAAAAAAGTAGTTAAGAAGTTTAGAGGTGGTTGAATTCATCATAGAAAATCTTTAAAAGATCAAAGATTTCATGAAGGACCTAAAAGATAGCCAAAATTTATAGGTAGATAAAAGTATGCATGCTTATTGAATTTGTATATGGTGATCTAGTTTTGCTTAAATTATACTCATAAAAGGGTGCCATTTGATTTTGAAGATCATGAGAAGCAAAGTCCAAGATTTATTAGGTTGTTTCATATATGAGATCATGTTGGAGAGGTTGCTTACAAACTAAAACTGTTTGTTGAACTTAGTGGTATACATGCTAACTTCCATATGTTGTATCTTTGAAAGTATATGGCCAATAAGACCACCCATTCGCCTTATAATGACATTCAGATTGATAATAAGTTGAAACACATTGAATAACCTATTGCAATAGTTTTCTAAGAAGAGAAACAATCACACACTAAGACTATCAAGTAGGAGAAAGTGTTTTGGAAGCACAAAAAGGGTATCGATGCTACTTGAAAATCTATAAATTAAATAAAGAAGCGTTATGCATAGTTTTTTATACTCAATAGGATTTGAGGATAAATTCTTAGTAAAGATGGTAGAGTTCTAATGGCCTAAAATTTACAGGTGATGTACAGATTGTACAAGTTGGGGATGGGGTGAATTTTGCATCTAACCTAAGTGGTTGTGTAATACTTTGGAAACAAAATGAAAGAGATCAAAAAGTTAGGGTGCTATATGTAAAATGATAATAACCTATTTAGCGTAAGGTGGTCGTAACCTTTTCCTTCTACCTCACAATCGGTGTATACAAAGAAGAAAGAGACGGCTTTCTATTTAGTAAAATTCCTTTTAATCTAAATGTGGTAATCACAGAACCTTTATCTATTTTTGGTTACAATACCTCTTGGTGTTGCTTGAACTCAAACAATGTTATCGCTGGAAGACAATATCAAATATAGATAACGATATATCTATGTTTTGGTAGTCTATTTTAAGGAATGAGAGAATGGGGGTCAATCGTCATGGGTGTTATGTTAGTTTTGGTTATGCTGCTAGCTTGGGCACAATTACGTTTACCATGAATGACTGTATGGATGTTGTAATGATCATGTTATCATGTCAAGTCGTCCCCCTATGTAGGAATGGTATTAGAGGATCATAGGGTTGCTAGGATGCAATTGAAATTATTTTTAGTGCCTAATGTTGATTTGATTGTTCGTATGTGTATAGATGGATTGATGATTATTCAATAGTATAATGCTTTGTTTCCATAGTTTTAGTCATTAATTATGTGGAAATGAGTTAGTTTGAGTTAAATAAGAAGTTAAAGCTTCACCATAAAAAATGGAATGGAAGTTTATGACCATGAAAAGAAAAAGGTTAATAACTGATTTCATGAAGTTAGTGCCACTAACTGTGATAACAGTACCATTAATAGTGGTGGCGTCAGAAGAGGGTAAGTATTGATTATGGTGGCACCACAAACGTAAGAACAAGAGCCACTAATGCCACCAAAGCAACTAACTTCGAGGCCTAGATTTGTTTTAGAATTTTCTTATTTTGGACAACATGAAAAATGGATTAGCCTAGTTTTTAAGAAGACCTTGATTATGTGAGAAAAAGGTGATTTTGATTGATTCAGAAAGGCTAGAACTTATTATTCCACCATTCCAATAATTATTTAGAGAATGGAATCAAGCCATTGAAGATAAAATTATCACCATGAGTGGCAAATCTCCATCACCCTTTACCGAGGAGGGGGTGGGTAGTGTTAGAATTTATGTTTAAACTATGATTATTTGTGATTTTTTAGATTAATACTTTCACAACCATTCACTTTGAATAAATTCTTTGGTTTTATTTATTTTAATGCTATGCAAATACAAAGATCATATTTTTGTTGATTCGATGAACAATCCACCAATCATTTTAAGTTGTTCCTAGGCTTACACCATTAACAATTTAAAGGAAATAAAGAGGAAAATGGATATACTAGTTGTGTGAAATTTCTCAAATGTCTTTTAGAATTATTTCTTAGGGATTCCACCTAAACGGAGACTGGAGTTTTGTATTAAGTTGATACTTAGAGCTAATCTAGTTGATAAAGCTCCATATCTATTGGCTCTATCTCAGATAGAAGAGTTAATGAAAAAGCTACAAGGGCTTCTTAACAAAGATTTAATATGTCCAAATTGCTCTCACATAAGGGGACTTATATATTATTTTTCAATAAAAGGATGACAGTATAAGGATGTGTATCATGTACGAGAATTGAATAAGGTAGCAATCAAGGATCAATGTTCATTTTCAAGGATTTATGAGTAATTTGATTAGTAAAAGGCACAAGTTGGTTATATAAGATCGCTTTTAAGTCTAGATATCACCAAGTAAGATTAGAGAGGGAGATGTTCTGAAAATGGAATTTCACATGTGCTACGAACATTAGAAATGTCTTTTAGGTTAACCAATGTACCAACGACATGTATGGACCTCATGCATCATGTGCATAAAGCTTAGTTAGATCGGTCAGTGATAGTATTCATTGATGATATCATTATCTATTCTCAGAGTGAGGATAAACATGCCACTTTTTTATGTAAATTGTGCTTCAAAATTTTCTTCACTTGGTATGACTTCTACAAAATAGATTTGCTAATAACAAATGATGCACTACTATGAAAATGGAGAGTTAAATGCCTAATTTATTGGTCCATTCTAGATCATTACACATGTTATGAGTGCGTCATATTAAATGGAATAGCCACCAGAGTTTAGTGGGGTACACAATTTGTTTTTTTTTTTGTATCTCAGTCTAGTAAGTATCACACGGATGAGGCAACTCAAGCTCCCTTGGATAATATCTTTATTGATGATAAATTAAATTACTTGGAGAAACCAGTAACAATACTTGATTAAGAGTCAATAAGTTGTGAAACAAAGAATTGAAAGTGTAGCGGAGGCAAAAGGGGATTCTAATGCCAAGTAAGAGTCAAAAGATGAGATGATTATATATTATCATTAGTTGTTAAACTAAGTAGATAGGCTTTAAGGATGAAACCGAAATAAAAAGGGTGATAATTGTAACCTAGAAAACATAACGATTACATTGTGTAACCTTGTATACCTTATAACCTTTAATGAATTAAGTAAGGATAATTCTATGGTTTCCATGTGGAAAGTGACTCAAACAGAGGTTATGTACCGCAATCTCAAAACTTACAATCTGTTTCATTGAGGTGGTTATGCTAACAACAAGGGTTTCGCCCCATAACAATTTGGTCTTATATTTCGGATAAGGCCTATAATAGAAGGCTTTAATCATTTAAGAAAACTTGTTTAGAACTTTATACGTGCTTTTTAAGTGCTCTGTTGAGTGTTGAAATCATTAAGTTAGTTATATTAAATCAAAGAGTCTGTTAGGTAGAGACTAATGGACAGTCATATAAGGGTCAGATGGAAAACCTAGGGGGCAGTTTAAGTACAAAGACTGTATATATATGTTAAGTACCCGCGAGTTACGAGTATATACTGTGAGATACTCATAAGGGATGACAGATATCCTTATGGATGCGGGTTGGTCACCTAGAGGTAGGGTAGGGTGAAGACCTTACTAGGATGGATTCAGACCCAATATTGATGAAGGGTATGGTAATCGTAGTACAATATGTGATCCTAGTAAGGTAGAAAGCTAGAGGAATGTTATAGAAGAACATACATTGAAGGTGAGTCCTACATACCCCCTTCAAATGATGAAAAATATGTTTTCATTATGAAATAATCGCATGAGATAGGAAATGAGAATTACTAAGAAAATATGAATACATCTGATTAAGTAATATTATGTTTAAAGTAATTAAATGATTGTATTTAGGTTGAATCATGAAGGATGAAACTACCGAAAGCTCAGGATTTTAGCACTTACTGCCAACTGGTGAATCAGTCCAAGTGCTAAACCCACTGCTGAAGTGTACGTTTTGAATGACTATTGATCAGAATATTTCGAAGCTACTACCAAATTACATATGCCGAACGTCTACCTACTTGCATATGTAGATCAACTTCCGATCATAAATAAACTCCATTAACTGTCGATTGACTAGTACTCAGAACAAGTAAGTCTATGCCGACGGCTTCTATGTCTTACCTTCAGGAGACAACATAATATTGAAGCTGCCAACTACGGTACACATATTACCTATTCTACTATCGTATCTGAACATTGAATAGTTTATTTTTATTATTTAACACACAATTCCTCACACTTGTACAGGAGTGGTAAGATTTCTAAGCTAATTGATTGTATCTGCCGAATTGTATCTTTTGTACAAAACATATTAATCAAGTGAATAATTTGAAAGAACAAGATGTGCATTTAAATTTCCTCAAAGTACTTTTGTTGTGATAGTTAGTAACTAACTTATATATTGCATTCATTAGTTACTGATCTAAGAATAAGTTCTTGCTTGTTTAAACCAACCCGATCCAACAAGTGGTATCAAGGCTTTGGCTCTTGATTTTCTTGAAATCATTTTTCAACAAATCACTTGATCACATTGTCAAACACCACCTTTCCTCATATTCATCTACCCTCTTTAAATGACTATTGTAGACATTTCTATTAAGCATGATTTGGATAATGTGACTCAAACCAAACCTTCCATGTTTACTCCACATGACTATGATACCTGGAAAATCCAAATCGAGGATTTCATAAGGAATCAAGACAAGAAACTCTGGCTCTTAATTCTTTAATGGATCATACGTCCCCATGGTTCAAGCTGCTAGTGAATGTGGAGTCATGATCCCTAAAGATCCTATAAAGTATTCAAAACAATATACAAAAAAGGATGTGGATTCAAAGTCCATATAACTGATCAGAATGATCATACATTTTTAAGATCCTTATCATAGACATTGACAGTTTACATTGTGTCCATCAGAAAATTTTGAATCTAAAGACAATGACTATTTAGGAGCTATATGGCATCCTTAGTGTTTATCAAATGATATGGATGTAGATGAAGAAGCCCTAGGCAGATATTCAAAATCCTCAAATCATAAGCCCTCATAGCCCTCTCACTCCTAAGCCTATCAAATACCCATGGTAACTCATCAAGCACCAATGATCACTTACCTTCAATCTCCAATTATCGAATCTCAATAATTACCATCTTTTAGCAAATGGAGCTAGCCCACCATCCGTTTTATAATCATATACCATAAACCTAGATTTCATAAGTGACGAAGCCAACTTCTTTTAACTATCTGAAGAAGATATGGAGTGTATTCATCTAGATGACCTAGAAGAAATGGATTTTAACAATCAGCTAGCAATGATATCCTTCAGGGTCAAGCAATTTCAAAAGAGAACTAGAAGAAAATTCTTAAAGTAGAAAAGTTTAGTATTTAGGTTTGACAAGAGTAAGGTAAAATCTTTTGCAGAACCGGTGAAGGGGGTCACTTACAATACAACAACATAAAGAGGAGAACAACTAAACTTTATCAAACAGTGAACTGGATTAACCACAAGTAAAGACACTAAGAACACAAGTAATTAAAAGACAGAACACAAGAGCAAAATACACAATTGTATGGTTTTCAAGATTAGAGTATATTGCTTTCTCAATGTTCTATTACAAGTGTTACAAAGCATTAAATAAAGATACAAGAACATGAGATACTTATACTACATCCTACAATCGGCCATACTACAAAAACCAGCTGAATACAATTGACTAGACACAAAACAAAATCAATTGTAGAGTCAAAAGTCAGATTGCCTTTTGGCTAGTGACTATAACATGCCATAGCTCACATCCTTATCTATTATGAATAGGATAAAGTACATGAAGTGGAAAGTTACAGACTCAAGATCTCAATGTATAGTTACCAAAAGCATGGACCTTTTCACCAACTCAAGTAAGTTGGTGACTTTACAGAGTTGCAGTGGAAAGGGGTCTAGCTTTATGGAAAAGTACATTAGATAAAGCATGTTACTAAAAGTCTTCAGAAGAAATCTGTCTTCAATAGTTGAGCTTCGGAAGACTTTGTCTCTAAAGCTTCGGAAGACTTCATCTTTGGCTTCGGAAGATATTGGTCTTGGCTTCGAAAAATTTTACACATAGAGTATTTTCTGTTGCATGTGTAAAACTTCCAAAGCATTCTTCTTCAACGCACTTATGCAGCATGCAAGATAGACTTTGGATGTTTGGGTTACATCAACCTCTTCATATATTCTTTACAAACTCCCCCTAGGCTGATGCTACCAAAACACTTAGTAGACTTCAGATATCAACAATCCTTATTAGGATGATCACCATTCCTTTCTTCATGAGGTGATCAGGATCCTTCACACTGTCAAAATTTCTTCTCTCGCAAATAGATCATGCAGAGGCAAGTGAAACATGTCTTGCAAAGTGTAGATATTTTCAGTGCCTTGATCTCTAATGACATGCCATCTTTCCGGATTTGTGGTGTATGTCAAGGACAAGATGGGTCTTCCTGATGCTAGAGGAGCTATTTGAATTGGAGTTGATGTAGCATCCTCTAGCTACACATCCTCAGGATGTTCTGACTCATCCTGAGGTTAAGAAAATGACGCAGTCTTTTTCTTCTTTGGCTTTGGTTTAGAAGCCATCCTTTACTTTCTCTTTACAACTTTTAGCTGAGAGGACTGGCCTGCAATATGAGATTGATCTTTATTGTCTTTCTCAGTTGGGACTTCTAGTCTTATAGGTTCAGATTGAGAGTTAGATTGACCATGTTGTGGATTAGAAGATGAAGCTTGCTGAGATTCAACAGGTGGTCCAAGTTGTGTTGTCTCTTGTTGTTCAACCTTAACATCCACTTCAGGTGGGGCTTGGAGGAGAATGTAAGTCAACCAGCTCTCCACTCTTGATCTTCTGCTTGATAACCCTAATATGCTCATCCATAGTGGATAGAGACATGGGGCCAAGTCTCCTTCGAGAGAATCCATACAGCTTCAAGAAGCTCATCATCCTCTGCATGTCAGCAAACTTCTTCATATTCTTCTGGATGATGACTCTTGACTTGGCAGATTCTTCCCTTAGCTTCCTTTTAGTTGTCTTCTATCCTTGACTATCTCAAGTTCAAGCTGTTTGAGGTACTCAAACTCAACATAGTCATATGATAAGCGAAGAAGTGCTTCTACCTGATAGAGACCTGTGGCACTCAAGTAGTTGATCATCTTGATCCTATCTTCTTCTTTATCTACCTGAGGTTCTTGTTGAACCACATCCTCTTATGCATGACTATATTGAACTGGGGAGAGGGTAGGTAGATGGTTGTACAATATTTTCTTTCTTCTGTCTTATTTGATTTGTACTAGAAGCTCTGCATCTTCTGCCTCCTTCTTCTCCCTTGACTTTCTAGGTCAACCAGTTCATTTAACTCTTCCAAGGGGAGAGAGATGACATTATATATGTCATAGTTCCTTGTCTATAGATAGTTTATCCTGACTTCCCTTACCTCATCATTCTGAGTATCTTGTCTGGGGGCAGCCCTGATAGCAGACTCCATAAGTCTTAAAGACTCAACAGAGGAACTTTCTCCCCTCAGCTTCCTTTTCCTCTATCTCTTCTCCTCCTCAATCTCCTCAAAAGTCATTTTTCTTTTCCCTTTGTCACTCATAGACCTTTGTGACTCAGGGTGGAGAGAGCTTTGGCCTTCATTGCTTGATGTAGCTTCCCAACTCTGGCCACAGAGAGGTTGAGAAGCACCTTCACCGGCAGGTGTCTCAAAAAGGGCATTGATCTCTATAGCAGTTGTTGGTGATAAGACAGGGCTCTCAAGTTCTGTCACTTGGCCCTCAGTCAAGGTTTCCCCTATGAAGCTAATCATAGGGTCTGCCTCAACATCCATTTGACCGACGACATTGCCTTATTCCCACAGTCTTCTTCTAAGGCTGAACTCTGCAGTGATCCGGTGTTGGATTCTTTGAGCCAACTTGTCAGCTTGTCTTGATTGGCTTGGATTGACAAGTGACATGTTGACTAAATCTAGCCTGTCATAATAGTTCAAGGTCTGAATATTAAAGATCTCTTATTGCCCTTGAACTTTCATGATGATTAGGGCCTCCTGTTGCTGTCATACCTCCACCCAATGATGTGAGTGGAAGTTGGTGGAGATGATATGTCCCTTCGTATCCCTTCCTCAAACAAACTCTGTATGAAGGAGTCTATGTAGTCCACATCAATGTGAACTTGAGGAGGTTGCTGAGAAGGTTCAATTGCAAGTGAGGATGGTGAGTCCCAGTGTCCATTCTCCTTGAAGAGCTCCCAGGTTCTGTGATTGTAATGACTTTCTCCCCCTTTTTGGTAGCATCACCCACTTGCATAGGTGAGCCAAGAGGTAGGTCAATCACATCCACAGGTTCTTGTGTTCCTGGTTGAGCTCCTCTTAAAGGTCTCCCAACTAGTTGTTCCTTAAGATATGAAATCTCAAGTCGCTGATCATTGATCCTATTCTGCAAGGTAGTCACTTGTGATTCAAGGTGACTGACCTTGGAGACTAAATAGGGTGCATGTTTGAGATCGTTTCTGCACCTTTAGTCTTAAATTCCCCTCATCTTCATCAGAAGAATCATTGGGGGGATGAGATGATTGGACCAGAGTCCTCATTCTCACCACCAGCTTTAGGTTCTTGGTTGCTGGATTTCCTCTGCTCACTAGTAATCTCAGTTGAGATGTCAGTGGGCTGAGTTGCCATGGTTGAGGTCTTAATGATGTAATCACTTACAAAAGTGAGAGCCTCTTCCATATGGACATCTTGAACATGTTCAGAAGTGTCCACCTCAGTTATAGGTGACTAATAGGAGACTCAGGAGCACTCATCTCTCTTTTGAGTAGGGGAAAAAAGAGAGAATCATGTTACTCACTGAAACCTAGATCTTCATCAGTATAGAAGTCAAGGTTGGGGATAGGTTGATTGAGATCTAAAGTCTGGGGATGATAACTATCCCTTGATGGTTGATCACTTATGTCTTGAGACTCAGAGTGATAGCTTAAGGTAGTTTGGGAGAGGTGGCTAATGAGCTCATCAGGCTGAGCATGAGGAACCTCAACACTAATCCTTGAAGACATGGGAGTGGTCTGCTCCTTAGGAGAAGTGGGAGCTTTAGTGTCCACTTCCTCCTGTATGGGTGAGTGTATAGGGTCCTTCACAGACTGAATAGCCTGGGTAGGGGTTCGTTTGGATTTTCTTTGGTAGGTGAGGGTGATTTGTGGCTGTTTGGGTGGTTGGGAAGTAGAAGGTGTGGGTTCAACACAAGCTGGTGCTGCTAGGTTGTCATCTTGTGCAATGACCTCTAACATTTTTGGGACCAGGGCTGTTTCTACCCAAGAGAAGCCAACAGTGGACTTTCTCAGTATTTTAAAGATGTCGGGCTTCGTCTGTCCCAGTTTAAGAATGTTACCTGTTCCCCTTAACTGTGAGGCCAGTTCACAGTCAAGAATGTACTGAACATATCTAGGAAACATGTAATATTCTAAGGAGTCCAAGTTTGCAAGTAAATTAGTATAAAAAATTGAGAATACCTGAACTTGACCCCCTGAATCATTCCATGGATAATGAAGGAGAGATTCTCAGGAATCTTGTCCCATCCACCATGCTTGTTTGATAAGCTGTGGATAACAACATGGAGCAGGAATCTCCACCAAGATGAGATCATCCCTTTCCTAAAGGTCTTGACAGAGTAGTCTCCCTCATAGCCCATATTCTCAAAAGAATGATTGACAACATCCTTTGGGAAGAACACCTCACCTTGTTTATCATCTAGCTGAAAATGCATGTTAATGATGGTCGGAGTGATGAAGACTATTCTCCCATGCACTGTGGCAGACTGTGCCTTCTCCCCATCCATTAGGACCTCTTGGCAAGTCTTCCAGTATTCGAGCAGATGATCCTCATAGAGTGGAAGATCAATGGTTAGGTAGGTGAAGTAGTTAGACAAAGCTAAGAAGCGGCAAACCTCTGAGAAATAAGGATCTTTCTCAGAGCTTAACAGAGCAACGTGGTTGTGTTGCCTGTGTAGGTACATGGTAAAGTTCGGGTTATTTCTGTGAATAGGGTTGGCCATTGTGAGGTAGCTTAAGAATGAATAAAGAAAGAAGAAAGAAATTTCAGAGAGAAATTTGGGGTTTTCGGTTTGGAGGAAGAAGTAGATGATAGAAAGAGAGGGAAACCATTGGGTTTATATGTGAAAAGGATTTCAGATAAAGTTTAACGAAAAAGGATAAACTTTGAAATCCTGATGTTAGACCCACCTCTAAAAAATAGTTTATCTTAGGAGGTTTTAATGAAAAAGCTTCCGAAGCTAAAATGACTTCGGAAGAATTTCCTGAGAGTTTTGAAAATTTTGCTTCGGAAGAAAAATTTAGACTTGAATTCTTTGTTCACAGAAAAACAAAACTTTCGAGAGTTAATTTGCTTTAAGAAATCTCTTCTGAAGGTAAAATTTCTTAAAGGGTCATTTGTTTTGAAGGTATGAATTTCTTCTGAAGATAACTACATATCTTCCGAAGGATCCAAAATTTTCAATAGTCTAAGGAACGTCTTCAAAAAGATTTTCATCCAAAGAAAACAAGAGCTTATGAAAGTGATGAACTGGACAACATAGGACACACATATTTTAAGAAATAATAAGAATTAGTTTTATGAAAAAGCTACTCAAAGTTGATCATCCCAATAGATGATATTACATATTTAAATCTCTGTTCATCAAAAGCCTTTGTAAACAGATCAACATATTGTTCATCAGTGTGAACCTTGACTAGTTTAATTAACCACTTTTTATAATTATCTCTTATTAAATGATACCTGATATTGATGTGCTTGGTCCTTGAGTGCTGCACAGGATTCTCTGTGATTGAGATAGCACTATTGTTGTCTATGTGAATGGGAGTCTCCTTGAAGTTTAACCCATAGTCCAGCATCTGATTCTGAATCCAAAGCACTTGAGCACAGCAGCTTGCAGTAGCAAT
>BJCM01233771.1:0-26409 GCA_018326385.1 Flaveria bidentis
TCTTTTGAAGGTAGTTTACATCAGTTTTTCAGCAGCTTTGAAAGGTAGTTTCATTGCTCTATTTTGGTTGTTATATCTTGTTGATAGCTTGTTCATACACATATGATTGATCCTTTGCTCTTGGGTTTGTTAAAACAAGTAAAGAACCTTAATATTTCAGATTATGAATCATATTATTAGGGCTTTTATCCGCTGCGTTTTCATGTTTAAAATGGTTAAACAACTTTGATTTTGGTCTATCAAACCCATCATTGGTATCAACCCCAGCTTCTTCCTTCTTTTTCTTCTCCCTCAACTTCTCTCTCGCGGCTTTCTTCCTTTCTTTCTCCAGTTGATCCTGTTCTTTGTTGAAAAGCCATAAGATCGTGTCATTATCAAGTGGAGATAGTTCTTGAAGAGAAAAACCCCTGGAGGTTAGAAAAGATATCCTTTCCCTCCTGAGTTACAGATCAGCTTCCCTTTTCTCCCTTTCTCTTTCCTCCTCTAAGGCCAACCTTGAGGCTTCCTCCCTTTGTTCAATCTATAGCCTGGTTGTCTTTTCTAGCTCTACTAACTGCTCTAATGGTAGCTGTAGATACATGATGTTCCTAGTTTATATACTTAAATGTAAAAGTCTTTCATGTCTTACACATGTGTAATTGTAATGGTTTAATGAAATATAATATGTGTTTGATGTTTATTAATATTTAATTAATTCATATTATTATGTTAAGTATAATTCATATGTATGAACTTCATATATAGGTTTGAGGTTGTTGTACATAGGTCTTAGTCAATAATGATTAAGAAATATGTTCAACCTAGTCGGGTTAGTATTCATGATAATGGACCTTACTTATGGACCATACGCATGAATATATCATGCTTATGAACCAGTCGCATGACTGAACCAGGAGACTGGATCAGCCGTATGATTGAGACATAAGATTGACTCAGTCGCACTACTGAACCTTCAGTCGTGCGTATGACTCAATCGCATGATTCAGTCGCACGATTGAACTATGCTAATGGTTCAGTCGTACGAATGGAAACTACAAACCTATAAATACCACTTAATTCATGAAAAAACAGAACACTTCATAACTTTTCAGAATACTTGAAACACTTGAAAAATCCTAGCCGTCCAGAACGTCCAAGACAGCCAATCCAACTTCAAAGTTCGATCTTGATCGATCCCTACTCGTTCTTAACGTTTAGTTCATTATTACATCGATTGGGTTATCGTTCTCACTGATTGGATCACCAATCAAATAGGATTTCACACTATTTGATCTGGTCTCACGCAGAATCTGTTAGTATTCCATACGTACACGGTCCTGACAAGTGCTATTAGAGATTTGGCTCTTGATTTTGCGTGGATTCGATTAGTTTTGGTGTTAAAACCTATGTTTTAATTCAAAAGAGTCACCACTTTGGTTCAAAAGTTGTTTTCGACGTTTTGCATGCATTAAAGTTTTTGTTTTTCATCATATGACAGATTAGGGTTTCTAAGAAAATCGTGTTTTGTGTCAAAATATTCGATTTTACAAAAACAACAGCTTTCAGTCGCACGATTGGTTTAGTTGCACGATTGAACTCAATCGTATACTCCATCTGCACGACTGAACTTAGTCACATCCCTCATTCGCACGACTGAACAACTCCAGTCGTTTGATTCCAATCATCTTGTTCATACGCACAACTGAATCCAATCGCACGATTAAATTCATTCACACCCTTCATTCGCACGAGTGACCCATACTTATAACCTATTCGCATGAGTGAAACAGTCCTGTTCTAAAAGTACAAACTTTAAAGCAATGGAAGCTCAATTTGTTGCCTTTACTGCAAGAAAGGACTCTCGCATCCAGAACCTTCTGCTTCCGGATAATGAGATTGGTAATCATAATAAACCACGAAAGCTGATAAGTTTAGATGATTATCCACAGTGGAAACAGAGGTTTGAAATATATCTAAATGGAGTTGATCCCAATCTTTGGACATCCATTGAGACTGGTTACATGGAACCAGTCAGTGCTAATGGTGTCAAGTTAACCTTGGGAGGAATGAGTGAAGCACAGACGATTCTATTCAATGCTGAAAAGAAAGTTTATGCCTTGTTGACTCTGTCGATATCGAAGGATATCTTTCATCAGTTCTCTGAGAGCAGGCAAAAAATTTATTGGAAGCATTGGAGAAGAGATATGATGGAAACGCAACACTCAAAGCACTAAGGCTAAAGCTCTCAAAATGGAGTTTGATAATTTCTCCCTAATAGGGAATGAGAGCTTGGATGACATTATTGACAGATTCTACCATCTAATGAGTGAGTTGCACACTCATGGTCTGACAACGTCAATGGAAGATAAAGTTTCAAGCTTTGTTGATGGATTGCCGGATAAATAGGATTCATTTGTGTCTAATCTGAGACAAAACGACATTCTTGTGACATTAGACATAAATGATTTCATCTTGAAGTTAAGATATGAAGAATTGAGAATGAAATACAAGTCGAAGAAAGGATCTTATGTTCAAAATCCTTCACTTTACAACTCAGATCCGACTCCAACTATTTCAGGAGCACCGTTACAAACAACTTTCGTGTCTAGTTCTTCTGCACCTTCCCAAACCGATACCTCAGGAACCGAAACATCAGGGTCGTCTAGTGCCCAATATATAGTTCTTGTAGCAAATACAACAAAGTTGAAGACCGAGAATCTCGGTAATGTCACAGTGGAAGTTGCTAAAGAACATATGGATATTCTAGCAGCGGTTGTACAATCTTACGATGATTTAGTTGCCGTTAAGATTGGAAATTGTCATCTTGCAGATGAGGATTATGAGCAAGTTGACAAAAATGAGCTAGAAAGGATGGACATAATGTGGGCCCTTGCTAGTGCTGTCAGAAGAGCAAAGAAGTTTGTCAAAAAGACAGGACAAAATCTAGTAGCCACTAAAGATACGACTTTTGGTTTTGACAAAACCAAAGTCACTTGCTTCAACTGTGATGAAAAGGGGCATTTTAAACGTGAATGTATAAAGCCCAAGAAAACTGGAAATGGTAATCCATTTCCTACATTCAACCGTCAGGACAAAGACATGATTGGAATTACATCTTCAAGCAAAGAGACAAAGGCCTTGACTGCTCAAGGTGATGAAGGGCAAGACTGGTCCTTCTGATTTGTGTCTCCGGGAGAATCAAATATTGCCTTTGTTGAGACATTGGATGATGGATCTGCTAGTGAAAGTGAGATCATAGCTGAGCAAATGATGTTAGATACCGAAGAAGTTGTGACTGTGGTAAATCACCTTGTTGAGGAAGAGCTCAGAGCAACAAACTCAGAATCTCTAGTCAACGAAGAGTCTGAAACGGCGTTGATGGCTGACTCATCTAATTCCTCACAGGTAAGTTCTAATGACCAATTATTTAATAAACATGCTTGTTCTAAATGTAACAAATTTACGGATAGCATTGATATAAAATTTTCAAGGTTATTAGAACATAATGATAACTTAGTAAATGACTTACAACTCTGCACTGAGGCCAATCGTATTTTAAAACAAAATGAGTGCAGTTACAAAGAAAAAATAGAACTTTTGGGAAAACAACAAATGGAAACCGAGGTTGTTACTTTAAACCAAGCAAATGACATAAAGGCTTATTTAAATTCATTGGAAGAAACGAAAAAGGAAAAAAGCAATGTTAGAAGTTGAAGTTAATTCCTTAAAACAAAAACTGCACAGCCTGGCTAGTTCTTCACACATAGTTCAAAACTTAGTGAAAGAACGAAACAATGGGGAAGGTTTGGGTTACAAAGTAGTTCCGCCACCGCATGCAATCCTTCTGAATACTAAAAGTAGACCAATCAATAACAAACCAGTAAAGGATCATGTGGTATCCACTCCTCTGGTTAGTGATCCCGATTCTACGAGAAAACCTATGATGGATGAGTCTACTTTGAAATCAAAAGAAAAGATGCCTATTGAAAATTTGGATGATCAATTTGAAAAGGTTAATGTAAGGTCAGGTTCACACACGTCTACATCTGAACCCAAAATGACTAATCAAGTTAACCAAAAACGTGTTAATCGTCAAAGTCCAAATAGGCTAAAAGTTAAAGATGTTAAAAATGTTAAAACAATTAATTTTGTTAAAGAAGCAGAAACATCTAAAAGAGAAGTGAAAAAACCCAACCAGACACATCTTACACCAGTATTAAACTCAACCTCACATAAACACTTTCCTCAATCTGTAGAAGTGAGATCATGCTACTATTGTGGAAAACAAGGACATATTTCTTCTAATTGTCCTTATTATCAGACTCCTAAAAAGAAAACTAAACTTTATGATGCAAAACCAAGATTTTCTAAAATGAGATCTAATACTCCACCTAAGAATATTGGTGAACCTAAAGTTCAAACTATAAGCCAGTCGTCTGTTCATCACCAACAGACCTTGCGCAAAACTGGTTTATGGAAAGAAAAATCAAGTAATTTGTCTGATAATAAGAACAAAAAGAAGAAATATGTGCCCTCAACCTCTGATGGACAGTGGGTTGAGTTCATGATGTGTGATTCTGCTAGGTCACCCAAGCCAGTTAAGGCTTGGGTCCTAAATCTAAATTGATCAATTCCTTTGAATGTGCAGGGTGTTCGCTACAGCGCTATCACAAATACCTGGATTGTTGATAGTGGAGTGTCCAGGCACATGACCGGAAATTCGTCTATTCTTTTCAATGTCAAAAAAATTAAAGGGGATATGTCTCATTTTCTGGAAATAAAGGAGGTTATATCACCGCTCAAGGCGAAGTGGGAAATAAGAAAATGAAGTTTGACAAGGTCAACTACATTCAACAACTACAGAACAACTTGCTTTTTGTCTCCCAGATCTGTGATACAGGATTCAAGGTTGTGTTTGACAACAAGAAATGCTACATGTTGAAGAATGATTATGTTATTCAAGAGGATAAAGTTTTAATGTCAGCTTCAAGATATAATGATCTGTATTCTTGGATCTATCAAAAGTCTCCACAACTGAGAACACAATCCAATGCTTCTTGTCAAAAGCAACAGAGAGAAATTCAATCTCCTGGCATAGGAGAATGGGACATATTAATCCAAGAAAGATGAATCATCTGATACAGAATGATTTAGTTAATGGAGTAACTGTCAAGATCTTCCAACTTCTGGATTTTTACGTAGCATGTAAGAAAGGGAAACATACCAAGAAGTCTCACAAGGCAAAGAAAATTAATTCTATTGATATTCCTCTCGACCTTCTACACATGGATCTGTTTGGCCCAGTCAGCACAAAGAGCATTGCTGGAGATCTGTACTGCTATGTAGTAACTGATGATTACTCAAGATTCTCTTGGGTGATGTTTCTGAAATCCAAATTAGAGACTTTTGAATCATTCAAACATCTAGTAACTACTTGGAATCACTCTACAAGCTGAAAATAAGGCAGATTCGATCAGATATCAGAACAGAGTTCAAGAATCAGTGGATGGAGGCATTCTATAGAGAGAAAGGAATTTTACATCAATTTATGTCTGCCTACACTCCACAGATGAATGGAGTTGCTGAAAGAAAGAATTATAGCTTGATAGAGACAACAAGAACGATGTTAGCCGACTCTAAACTAATATTCAATTTTGGAACGAGGCAGTGGCTAATGCATACCACACTCTCAATCGAGTCTTGGTGGTCAAATGTCATAGGAAAACATGTTATGAACTGCTCTAGCGACGTAAATCAAACTTGGAGTATCTCGAACCTTTTGGTGTACCATGTATGCTGTTAAAGAAAACTTAGACTGGGAAGTTTAGTGAGAAGGCTGAAGAATGTACCTTTTCTCGGATACAGTATACCGGACAAGAGAGTTTATAACAACTCAACGGGTTAGGTAGAAGTGTGGTGCAATGTTGATATTCAAAGATATACCACCCCCTGCTGGAAAAGGACCTTCGTTCTTCTTCGACTATGATGGATTTTTAAGTCCTTCAACCTACCCCCCTTTCTCTTCCTGATGATGAGTTATTTGCTACAATGATGTATGATGTTCTGAACACTCCTCCACAAGACCGACACCGTCGGTGCCATTAGACGCTTCCTCTAGTCCTTCAGGGGGAGAGCTTGAAATAAGTGACTCCTCCTCTGATAATGAAGCAGTTGAGACTGAAAATATGGACCAGGAGGACCAGGTTCCTACTAATGTTAGTACACAGCATCAGATCTTGATGCCTCTAACACTTCTGAACCTCATACTCCAAAAGCTACAGATACTGAACCTGGGATTCAAAATCAGGATCATGAGTTAGTTGTTCCCACCACTCCTGGATCACAAATTAATATGCATCTTCCCCTGGAAAACATCAGTGGGGATGTTCTATGTGGAGTACAGACACAAAATCAGCTATACTCAGCTGATTATGCCTAAGTCATGGAAAAAGGCTATCTTCACGATGGTGCTTATCGATGTTTTGTGTCTCAATTTGAGCCAAAATATGTAAGTGAAGTCTTAAACGATGAGGTATGGGTTAGTGCTAAGCAAGAAGAACTCCTACAGTTCAAGAAGTTAGAAGTATGGACCCTTGTGGACAGACCAAAAGGTGCTAAGGTGATTGGCACTAAATGGGTCTTGAAGTGTAAGAAAGATGATCAAGGGCTAATAATCAGAAATAAGGCTCCACCTATAGTTCAAGGATTTAGACAAGTCGAAGGCATTGACTACAATGAAGTGTTTGCACCTGTGGCTCGAATGGAAGCAATTCGTATCTTTCTAGCCTATGCATCCTACATGAAGATTAATGTCTATCAATTAGATGTAAAAAGTGCATTACTTCATGGTGAAATCCGTGAGATAGTCTACGTCAGTTAACCTGAAGGATTTGAGGATCCTTATCATCGGGATGGAGTTTATAAACTAAAAAAGGCCCTATACGGGCTCCATCAAGCCCCTAAAGCCTGGTATGAGAAACTCTCAACTCATCTAGTGAAACATGGTTTCCGCAGAGGAGTTATTGATTGCACGTTATTCATCAAAGAAAAAGATGGGGATTTACTGCTTGTACATATATATGTGGATGACATAATCTTCGGTTCCAAAATTGAAGAATTATGTAAAGAATTCGAATCTGTAATGAAAGCAGAGTTTGAGATGGGGGAGATGAAGTTATATCTTGGTTTACAGGTGGATCAGACACCAAAAGGAATCTTCCAGCATCAGTCCAAATATGTAGGAGATATCCTCAGTCGCTTCGACATGGAGAACGCTTCAGCTGCTGGAACTCTGATTGCTACGAACCATGACGTGGCACCCAACAAAAATGGTGATCTGGATGATACCACCATGTACAGAGGAATGATCGGATCCCTAATGTACCTTACAGCCTCTCGTCCTGATATTATGTACGCCACGTGTTTTTGTTGCAAATATTAGGCAAAACCAAAAGTAACTCATCTCATAGGAGTTAAAATGATCTTTTATTATCTGAAGGGTACTCTAACACTCGGGTTGTGGTATCCTCATGATGATGAATTTGAGCTTACAGCGTATAGTGACTCAGACTATGGTCGTTGCAAGATGAATTACAAGTCAACATCAGCGGGATGTCAGTTATTTGGTAGACGGTTAGTCACCTGGCAATGTAAGAAGCAGACATCAGTTGCTTTGTCAACATGTGAAGCTAAATATGTTGTTGCTGCAAGTTGTTGTTCACAAATCATTTGCATTCAACAGCAAATATGCGACTATGGTTTGCAATTTTCTAACACTCCTATCTTTGTTGATAATTCGGCTGCAATTGTTGTCACCAAAAATCCGGTCCATCACCCAAAAACAAAGCACATCGGTATTAAATATCACTTTATACATGACTGTTTTGAAAAACAATTAATCGATGTTGTTAAAATTAATACGGAATTTCAACGCGCTGACCTCTACACAAAAGCATTTGACAAACCTAGGTTTTTATATCTTTTAGAGGTTAATGGCATGAAAAAGAAAAATGAGGTGATTCTAGAAGAAGAAAGTTCTTAAGTCCGACAAGTTTTCTTAGATTCTTATTTATTTTCTTTTATTTTATTTTCCTGTCTATTAATATCCAAAAACACAAAAAGAATTTCGGCTTTAGAATTTTAGGGGGAGAATAAATTAGGTTAGTATTTATTTACTTAAAAAAACGAGGGGGGAGGGCAGATTAGCTGAAAGAAATGAAATCAAATCTATGATTTTGATTCAAAGTTTATGAAAAATGATAGTACATAGGGAACAAGTTGTTTAGGACTTCAAAAGGATTTCAATTGTTCAACATGGTTAATTCAAAGTACAAGTCTGAGAAGTCTAAGCACAATAAAAGGAAAAATGATAGTAAAACTAGTCTGCTACTAAAGTAACATAGAGAAAGTAGACCTAGAGGTTGCTAGTCTATTATATGATGTGTTGGTAGATTCAACACAATAGACGAGTAGACTTTATTGGTGATTTGAATTCAAACTAAGTTGTTCAACTTGTTGTGGGTTCCCATCTTATCCCTGGTTAACCCAATCAATGCATTTCCAATAAGCGGTGACGAGCAAAATAAATGCCACAAATTTATGCGGATGACCATAAAAATGAGCAAAGCACATGGAAAAACTGTTAATGGCAATCAAGCTAATGACTAATGTTGTTGGTACGTTATGTGCAAAAGAAAAATAAATGCTCAAACAAGAAGATAGGTTGTGTGATTCTCTGTTGTGCGATAGCACTGACCTGAGGATAAGCATAACCTAAATATTCATAAATTCATTGTTATTTGCGCCTCTCTGTTGTGCGATGGCACTGACTTGAGGCTTGGCATCTCTTTAAAAGCTCTTAGAATAGTTTCTTCTTGTCAAATACCCGTAAACCGCTCAAAAAATCTACTGAGGAATGTTGATTACCACATAAGTGTGGGAACCACAAATGTTTGTTGAAATAATTAATCCTAACTCATCACCAATGTGAGTCAAAAATTTGTGTATGGATTTAAGTTGACAAATATACCGACAATCATCGTGGCTGCAACTCTTGACAGTCAAAATCATTGTGTGCATCTTATAGCTCTAGTATGATTTCCTGAAAGTGTTGTTGACTCTCAGACTAAATAAGAATTTAGCATCAAAATGTTTTATTAAAATGTCCCAAATGATTCTGATATACCTGTATGATTCCATAATGAATCTCTCCAGAAATGATCAAATTAACTTGAAGCTGGTCTGTCCAAGAAGAAAAATCTGCTAGACGTTTTCTAAAAGGTTTCAATCCGTCTCAAACCTAAAAACACAAAAATATGTCTTGTTTTGTTTTAATTTCAAGTTTTTTTTTTGTTTCTCTAGTCTTTTGTTACGTAAAAGTCGGACTATACAACTAGATGAAATCTTTGAATCACTTACTAAAAGTGGTCACGTCTGAGGTCACCAATCGGTTTTAAACTAAAATTAGTCACGTCTGAGGTGACTAATCGGTTTTAAATTAAAAAGGATCATGTCTGAGGTGATCAAACAATTTTAAATTAAAAGGATCATGTCTGAGATGATTGGTGTTCATAACGTTAGATATCAACAGGTAAATTTTTAAGTGTGTGAAGATGTATGAGGTCAAACTCATAAGTATGAGCCAATCGCACGATTGAACCATAAGTATGAGCCAATCGCACGATTGGACCATAAGTATGAGCAAGTCACACGATTGGACCATGAGTATGAGACAACCATGCGATTGGACCACGAGGATGAACCAATCGTACGACTGGATGATGAAGTCTAAGCCAGTCGCACTACTGAACCCCAGTCGCACGAATGAAGCATGCGTATGGGTCCAGTCGCACGACTGAACTTTAAAACAGTACAAATAGAGAGGTTAGTCGGTCGCATTCCTTACCACCCTTCAAAGCTCTCAAGAACCTCTCATACGCAAACACTCTCCCCAAATTTCTATTATTGTGATTACTCTCTGATTGGGATTCTAACTGTCATTCTACTCATGTACAGGTACTGTAAGAATGAAATCGACCCTAATGACCGGTTTAATCAAACCCTAAGGACCGATTAAATTAAAATCAAGAAATGAGAATAACTCTTCATAATAGACCACTTAAATGGACATAATTGTTGATTTAAAGGACAATAAGTGCTATTTTGAGTCACTGCGAATCTAATGAGTCTAAACACAAAGTCTAATATAAAGTTTTGACGTAGATTCAAGGTTAGAGTGTCGAACAGAGCAATATGCGAATGGACACTCCATACGAACCTCAGTCGCACGATTGAGCCAGGTGCACGATTCAATCGCACGAATGAATCAATCGGTGACTCAGTCACACGACTGACTCAACCGCATGGCTTAACATACGACTAAGTTTAGTCGCAGACTCAATCGCACAACTGAACTCAGCCGCAGACTCAATCGCACGACTAAACTTAGTCGTATGATTCAATCGCATGATTAAACCAGTTTGATCAAAAACAGTTTAAGTTTCAACTGTCATCTCCTATACACAACTCTAATATATATGTTTCTTGTGTTACAGCAACATGGCTGATAGATGGACGATGAGTACCAAGCATAATATATGTGCTCATCTTGATGCTACCTCAAGGAACGCCGCTGAGTTCGCAGGAATTATAGCCTTTCTACGTAGGTCGAGGATCTACAAGGCTATCTATGTTCCCTGCACACCCTACTGATCTGTACAGCATGCCTTCTAGGAAGGTGCTTCGGTTGACAGGTCCTTTGAGCCCCATAATATTCGAAGCTCGATCTTCGGACAGGAGATTAGGTTTACTACAGTCGATCTAAGGCGAGTCCTAGATCTGGGTGAGGATGGTGCCCACCCAACCAAGCTACATCCTTTGAATGTTTGAGGTTGCTTTCTGCGGATGAAGTACACTAGGGACATCAATGCAGGTGTGCTCAACAAGAGAAACTTGTGCCTGTAGTTCAAGTACTTGGCTCATGTCATCCTCAAGTGCATAGCTCAAGGAGAGGAGGATTCGATGAGATGTTGGATCAAATCCAGAACGCATATGTTGCTTTGGTGCTGAACCACCCGTTTAGTTTCTCCCACATGTTATTCTCCTACATGACAGAAAACATCGAGGCAAAGGGCAATAAAGGCTTCTACATGTACCCATGGTTTCTACAGATGATATTTGACGAGAAGCTTCCTCTGCTACCGAAAAAGAAGGATGATGTTGTTGTTCTAGAGGTTATGGATGACACTAAGTTGGGTAGGATGAAGGTCTACCGGGGGAAGTAGGTGAAGCCCCTAATCAGGAGACTGTTTGGTCATTTGGCCAATAAGGAGTTGTGGCACCCTCTTGCAAGAAGTGGTTTCACGACAACATCGATTCTGATATACAGCCATAGTGGTTCCAACTGATGAAGAAGACGGCGATGATGAAGACCATGATGAGGGTCAAGGTGGTGATGCACCTGGTGGAACAGAGAAGGCTTCCTTCCACTGAGACTTCTTGATAGATGAAGACGAAGAGTCAGATGATGAGCCACTCACGAGGACAGTTAGGAGCATGGTTGTGGCCGCAGAGAAGGGTATAGAGGCGGTCGGTGGACGCCCAGTTGGTACTACAGGTGATGATACTGAGGTCATTGACCCTACTTATATACCTGACCAGCCCATCAGCCAAAGGTGAGCTTCTACTGCAAAAGGATCCAGGAAGAAGAGGATGGCCCATCCTTGTGGCAAAAAAGGGTAAGAGGCCAAGATTCACATTGATCACATCTTCTACCACAACCACTAGCACCACTACCACTACCACTACCACATCTCCTACCACCACTATCACACCTCCTACCACAACCACCACAGCTACTACCACCACTAACACTCCACCACTAACACAACCACTCCACCACATTACACTCCCATTCCACCTCCCATTTTCACCACATCCACCACCACAACCACCACTCAACAAGCTGGTACTTCCACCTAAGCCCAAATGACCCATGGCTCCTCTCTACCCAATATCAGGTTAGAGGAACATCTTGCTAACCTCAACCACATTGTGCTAAGGCTGATTGCCACCGATGATCTAAGGGATACTCAACTAAACCAGCTGATGGAGGTGAATGCAGCTCAGGCAAAGTAGATTGTACAGCTTAGCGAGAAAAAAATGCCTATATGAGAGGGCTCTAGGCCGAGCTCACCACGCACTTAAAGGACAAAATGAGCTAGTGATGGCATTGGTGAAGAGAATTGAGGATCTCGAGAAGAAGAACAAGAAGATCTTACTAAAGCTAAAGGGATCTAAGAGTGAGCCATTAAAGATTAAGGATGGTGATGATGTTGATGATGATGATGAGCTCATAGAAGATGAATCTGAAGAAGAAAAAGATGAGGATGAGGGAGCTGGATCGAGCAGAAAGGACAAAGAGGATGATCAAGATGATGATCAAGAAGGATGCTGCTGCATCAACCTTCACTCATGCTCAGGAGAGGCGCACAAAAAGAAATCAAGATCAAGGAGCCTCGTCCATAGCTCCTCAAGCTGAAGAGACGACAGATCAAGGAAAAAGTAATGATGAGATGTCTTTGTATTTAAAACTTTTGTACTTGAATTATATATTACATTAATGTAATTAATGATTATCTATGTTTATTTATGTTTCAATGTCTTGATTAATGACTTATGGGTGATGTGTTAAATGTTTAATCAAACAGATGAAGCTCAACAACAAGATGAGTATGATGTCGTCCCCCTTCAGCAAATCAAGACTCAACTCATGATGATTCTTGATTTGCAAGGGATCGTCAGAAGGTCAGTGAGCTACATTCCCGAAGAAGGAGAAATCATTCATGATCTAACCGATGACCAACTAGCTGAGATGTTCAGACTCAATCCTGATGAAATTGTCAAAGATGCTCCACAAGTTGATGTCCTAAGTGAAAAGGAGCTACAGGATGTTGATGAGATTGAGATCGAGGATGTTACAGCTGAGCACTATCTAGAGTACACTGACCATGAAGAAAATGTTATCCCCAACCTGGGTGATACTTTTGGCAGTGCTACTTTTGATAAGTTGGAAGAGATGGAGAAAGAGACAGAAAAGGATGAAAGCCAAGCCCAAGCTTCAGATGCTAATGTTGATCTCAAGAAAGCTGAATGGCCACTTGCTTTGCTAAAATAAAAGCCCAGCGCGCGCCTCCAAAGCAGAATGCCTACACCAAACTCTATAGAGTAAAGAGAAATTAGAAAGTGTCAGGAAAGATTATCGCGTGGGCATATTTTGAAGACTTGGAAGTCTATGCAGTTAAAAGAAAGAAGGGGATCGAGTACTTCAGATATCCGCATGATCTGAAGACTCTTCCTGGTTTTGAGCTCAACCGCCTGGCATGCTTAGATCTTTTGTATGCCAACCCGAGAAAGATGTCAGGATGGTTTGAGGCTGCATTGAAGAAAGAATACCACACCTGGTGGGTAAACTTCAGACCTCAACAACCTAAGAGGTTCATTCGTAAGTCTAAAGTTGATCCTATATCTGGAAGACCGAAGGTGGTGCGGATGTGGAGTCCTCCACGCATAATGTCAAAGATTCCCTTATGGGAAATGCCTCAGGACTTTACTCCATACTTCAAATGGTGGTATTATGATTGGCGGACGAGAGAAGCGGTCATGGTTTTGAACAAAGAAGGAAAAATAGAGACTGTCAGGGTATTTGACCCAATGTGGCTTACTAACTTGTTTGTTGAAGATGTCTATACTTTATACAAGTGGCCACTATTCTATGACACGCAAGATATTGTATAAGCTCTACAGTTCCAACATGTTATATGACTCTGCTTTGCATTTGAAATACACGCAGGAGTCACAAGAGAGGAGAAGTACAAGAAGTTCCAAGAACATGTGAAGAATGTTAGACAATAGGGTAAACTAGGTCTAAGGGGGAGTTTGTAGATATATGATGTTCCTAGTTTATATGCTTAAATATAAAAGTCTTTCATGTCTTACACATGTGTAACTGTAATGGTTTAATGAAATATAATATGTGTTTGATGTTTATTAATGTTTAATTATTTCATATTATTTTTATGTTAAGTATAATTCATATGTATGAACTTCATATATAGGTTTGAGGTTGTTGTACATAGGTCTTAGTCAATAATGATTAAGAAATGTGTTCAACCTAGTCGGGTGAGTATTCATGCTAATGGAGACCATACGCATGAATATATCATGCTTATGGACCAGTCACACGACTGAACTAGGAGACTGGATCAGTCATATGAATGAGACATAAGATTGACTCAGTCGCATGACTGAACCTTCAGTCGTGCGTATGACTTAATAGCATGATTCAGTCGTGCGTATGACTTAATCGCATGATTCAGTCGAACAACTGAACCATGCTAATGGTTCAGTCGTACGAATGGAAACTACAAACCTATAAATACCACTTAATTTATGGAAAAACAGATTACTTCATAACTTTTCAGAATACTTGAAACACTTGAAAAACCCTAGCCGTCCAGAATGTCCAAGACAGCCAATCCAACTTCAAAGTTCGATCTTGATCGATCCCTACTCGTTCTTAACGTTTAGTTCATTTTTACATCGATCGGGTTATCGTTCTCACTTATTGGATCGCCAATCAAATAGGATTACGCACTATTTGATCTGGTCTCATGCAGAATCTATTAGTATTCCGTACGTACATGGTCCTGACAGTAGTAGGAGTATATCCTCACTGACAGCTCCAAGATTGATGAGCCTGTCAATGATCTCCATCCTCTTTTTGTTGTTGACTACCTCCTGGTTGGCTGCAGCTGCTTTGGAACTGGCAGCTAGCAACTTCTTAGTTAGGAGTCTGTCTTTTCTTTTAAGCTTTTCATTCTTCTCCTTCTCCTGAAGCTCTTCCGTAGTCATCTTTTTCTTTCCTTTATCATCTTTGGAAGTGCTTGACTTTGGTGGTTCTTGGATGGAGGGTTCAGATTGAGACATGGTAGATGGAGATAGTGAAGTTATCTGAGCTAGGGGTCGGTTGAGAAAATCCTCACTATTCACCTAAAATGCCAACTCTAGAATTGCATCTGTGATGATTAGATCCTCGGACAAAGAGAACATACTTTCCATAGCTTGAATCTCAGCTTCGGAAGATTTAACTTGTTCTTCCGAGGCTTTGATTTCAGCTTCGAAAGTATGAGGGAATGCACTATCTGTCCCAATTGTTTTAGTTGTTGGGCCATTAGTCCTCATTTCCCCTTTGAAATGAATCTCAGGTTCCATTTGTACCTTAGGTTGACCAACTTCTTTCATAGTGGTAGAAGGTGCATTTAACCTCTGAAGCTCTTCAGCTCCAAAGTACATCATAGCCGCATCAGGGCTAGGCTGATCTAAAAAAGATCTCAATAGGAACTTGGAGAAGATCATATAGAGATCTCTCAGCATCCTTGGGTTCATTTGCAAGACAACTTGGGAGGGCTCAGGAAAGACAGTTACAATGGGATTCGAATGTCTATCAAATAGGAAAGTTAAAGCTTGGCTCGGTGGTTCCTGAATTGGTACATGCCTAACAGATCTTGCAATCTATTTCTCAGCTAGTTGAGCCTTGAGATTTTCTATCTCAAGTTGCTGAGTGGCAGACTTATCCTCTAAATTCTTAACCTTTGATTCAAGATTTAAGACTTTAGAAACTAGGTCCTAAATGATGAGTTGCATACTTTCCTCATCTTCTTTTGAAGCATCACGGGGAGATGAGGTAACATACCTTGTATGTTCACCCTCACCACCATATGTGGTTTCTTGGTACCCTGGTTTCCCTTGCCTAAGGATGTCTCTTTCAAAGTCATCAAAACGCACGGTTGTCATAGATTCAGTCTCAAAGATGTTACCACTATTTTGAGGATTCAATGAGTTTCCTTCAGTAGTGGCAGTTAAATCTACATGATTCCCCTCCACATCCGTGGGACTCACCTCAGTTGGTTTTAACTGATGTGGGATAGAGACAAGAGGTCCCTCTAGGCTCTGTTGATCCGTTAGAGGATGTTGTGGATCAACTTTATTGCCATGAAGAGACGTAATCTCCTCATCAGTTCTAAACAAAAGGTCAGTAAAGAATAAAGAAGTGAAACCTAGTGACCCGGGACTTTGATCAATGTCTAGTGGCATTGAGCCTTTGATGGGGCTATCCCTTTTTGGTTTCTCAGGAAATTGTTGGGACTCATCCTAAGGGTTGGCAGTGTGGGTTTGGGGCTCAAGGAATTGGGACTAAGGAGACTCAAATTCCATATTGAGGCCAAAGGAGAAGGATGGGGAGACCTCTGACTGAGTGGGAGCCCATGGTTCCACTCTAGTCTTTTTGGATTGAACAAGAGGAATTCGCTCAATCAGAGTAGACTAAGCAAGGCTTCATTTGCGTCTCTGATATGTGTGTTTGATGGGTGATGTAACATCTCGTGTTTTCATTATTTAAAGGTTAATGTCATTTATTCTTGTAAGGGCTAAAGTTGTCAAATTTGAAACTCATGTGTTACTTATGTTTATTTCTTTATTTTGTCTTTAATTCTTTAATTTGAAAGTTAATAATATCAATTATTACATAATAAATAAATAATAATCATAATAATAATAATAATAATAATAATAAAAATAATAACAATAATATTAATAATACTAATAATAATAATAATAATAATAATAATAATAATAATAATAATAATGATAATATTAATAATAGTAATAACAACAATAAAATTATATCAATAACAATAATAACTAAGAATAATAACAATAATAATAATATTGTTATTAATAATAATAATTTGTAAAAAATTATTAAACTTAAAAATGTTTAAAACTTAGATTTAAGAAGTCAAGGGGGCCTTAATGTCAATTTAGAAACTATAAATATTAAAGTTTGTGCATGAAATGATAACGGATAATACTACAAGGGGGAAAGTGTAATTAATCAAAAATTCTAATTGTTTTCCCCTTCTTCCCCCGTGGTTCGGGCGGCCAACCTCCGACCATACGCCGGCGACCACCCAAACACCCAAATTGTTGATTTTGTTGCTTTTAAACCATGCCCTCTCGAACATGAACATTAAACGAACCTGTAATCACCACCAATTCGATCAAAATGGTTGTTCCATTAAGAAATCACATGAAACCGAAAAGAAAAAAAACATGAATCGATTCTACCTAAAATTCATTGAATTGAGCCGTCTAGGTGATTTGAAACGTACGTTTAATCACTACAAAACTAAATGTAAAGTTTAATTCGGGTTTAACAACCAGTTAATCATCCAATCATAACCGAAACAAATGAATCAAAGGTGAAACATGTTTGGGACTAAATCGACCAAATCAAACCTATATAACAGGGGGCAAATACTCCTTTAGATCCCTTTAAACTCTCTGTCAACGCAATTTGTAAATCATTCACTCAAACAATCAATTGCTAATCATCTATTCATTGTGAGTAACCAAGACGAGTTCAAAGCTTAAGCACTACAATTCAATCATAGTCGAGTAAGTTTAATACATCAAACTATCCGATTACACTTAGGGATCAAAAGCCCTAAGGTTAATTGGGCTGAAACTCTTGAATCACTGCTCAATTTGAGTCGATTGAACCTAGGGTTCATATGATTTAGGGGTAGATTATGTTTAATATTTTTAAGATTTAAGAACCATGATAAACCGCGGCTAAGGCCTTGGTTCACTAGTTACACACTTAGCCTATCAAGCAGGAGGTCCCCGGTTCGAACCCGGGGAGCCTCATATATTTTTTCAGGCCTTTTTGGCCTTTAAATTAAATATAATTTTTTAAAAAAATATTATAAAAATCATTTTATAAACTTTGTTTATTTTAAAACTATTTAATTATCTTTTTGTAATTTGTTATAAAAATACCCTTATGTTTTTATTCTAAAGCTAATGATATAGTTAGTATATTTTTATAAAATTTAGAGTTTAAATACTAGTTTAATTTACACAAACTATAATTTCAAACATTTCCTTTAAATTATTGTTTAAGTCGTGTTCATTTTATTTAGCTATAAAACATTATTTAAACTTTATAAATATTACAAAATTATTATAAATATTTTTTTTATATTTTTATATAAAATATAAATATATGGTTCCTAAAAAATATAATTGATTTCCATTTTTTGAATATAACTATTTGACAAAGCCCCAAACATCAAATTGAACTCTAGTCCTCGTTAATTCGTTAAACTTATTATTAAACTTTAACCTTGAGAATATATATATACATTTAGGTGCCTTGTGATGATTCACCTTGGAGCGACGCTTATCATTAATCTTATTAATCGTAAATTATATATTTAGTGATCAAGTGAGTATTTCTATACCTCTTTTTGCATATTTTTACACTTTGGGGTGAAACATGTTACCTTATCATCATTGCACTTGTAAACTCGTTTGATTCTTGTAAACTTATGGCAATTCACTTGTATGTTGTGGTTAGTTGATCTTAGTAATTACCATGTATTGACTAATATATGTGCAATCATTAACTATTGCTAGCCTGGCGACGTCATAGATCTATGGGCTTGACAAGCCTGCTTGGTTAATCCAAGTACACTTAGCTAATCGTATAAACTTGTAAACGTGAAAACTTGTAAACTGTCAAGGTTTGATTGTGTATCTGTCTTACATCCCTAGTTACTTTGCTCACTAACTTATAACACGAATTGCCATCTTTTATATATTTATGTATGAAAACTAGAGAAATCTCACCAACATTATATTGACCTTTTATTTTTTACATGTTTCAGGAAACACACAAGTTTGATTGCCACGTTTGAAGCTTATTCACACTTAGGAATGGACCTAGTTAAATAAATGAATGAACTTGAATTATTTCTTATTATGTATTGTTGATTTCTTATCTGAGACTTATGTTTCTAATGATACATTTGAAACTTATGATTATTATATTTGGGTTTAATAATAGCGTTATGTGGTTGTGAACAATCTTAACCCTCATATCTTGACGTTTTTCACCGTCAAGGTTGGGGTGTGACAGGTGAGCATGCAAAACAGGGATAGTTGCTGGTTTGGGTTCATCACCTATGTGGTGAACATGGATGTCACTAGGAGCCATTGGCTCAATCATACCTGGAAGAAGGTCAGTGTGTCTTCCAATGAAGTTGGTGGACACTCTCTTCAAAATCTTGAAGATGATCGGCCTCATTTGAGGGACATGCAGAGCAGCTGCATAAACAAGCTTACTCTAGTCCAGCTCATAGTTGATTATGTGCTGAACAAACCTAGGATACATAAAAAATGTGTCCTTTTAGAGGTTTCCAAGAAGGTTAATCAGCACAAACCTTGAGTAGTTGAAGTGGAGGCTCTTCACCAATCCATGAACTAGGCAGCCCAGTTCATATGGGATTTGATCCCATCCCCTAGACTTGTTTGACAAACAGTGAAAAACAACATAAGTAGGAACTTTCAGTGATAAGAGAAATTGAACTTATAAACTATAGACCTATTCACATCTCCACGTATTCCATTCTGAAGATAGGTGACATCAAGGTCTGATTTGGGAAACTCAGTGGGAGCGCCTTCATCACGGAGCTCAAGATGCTCCCGGATGACCTGTTCAGTAATGACCAACTCCTGGACTGAAATGCTTGTCCGAATAACCCTAGCTCCATTTAGGAGTACTATCTGATCGTTACTCCAGAAATCTTCAATGTGGTTCAATTAAACAATTAGGTTCACGGTTAGAGCACTGAAGTAGGGATATTGGGTAAGAAAGGAGATGATATTTGAGAAGTCAGGATCATTAGTAGTGTCAAAGAATGCGACTTGGTTGTGCTGAGGATTGAGTGCCATTGTGAGGAAGGAGATGATAGAATAAGTTTGAGTAGGGTGAATTTAGGGTGAAGGAGGCTTTGGATAGTAAATTTGGTAAAAAGATTAAAGTGGTGAGTCTGGATTATTTAAATGGGTGAAATGGCGGTGTTGGGTGGATAAGGTGAAAAGATAGTTTAAGGTTAGATGTGATAGTGGCGGTAAGGTGAAAAACCATTCAAAAGATTCCGATATCATTAATAAAATCTTTACTTTTTACTGTGTGCGGCCCAAAGGTTTCCGTTATAGGGAGAAGTCTTCTTCCGAAGGTAAAAGTATTTCCGAAGGATTTTCTCTTCTGAAGCCAAAACTAATTTCCAAAGGTAAATAAATTTACTTCCAAGAATAAGAGTGTCTTCCGAATGAAGAAGTTTTCAAGCTTCGGAAGTAGTAATTATATGCTTCCGAGACTAAAAACTCTTTGGAAGATAAAGCTTGAATGGAGAAAATTGCCTTTAGAATATAATGAAGAGTTCTTCCGAGTGTAATTTTCTTTTCGGAAATACTCACACTTAGTCAATTGTGAAGAATAACTTTTTGTAATAGGGATTAGATTATATTTGACAAAGACAAGACACATTTTAGAAAGGTTTTTCAAATAAAATAAATTAGTCAATGTTTATCATCCCAATAACCGTAATGAGATACTTGAATCTTTGTTCATCAAAGGCTTTGGTGAAAAATCAGCATATTGTTCATTTGAGTCAACTTTGACTAATTTCTTAGGTTTTTCTCATTAATATCTCTAATGAAATGATACCTGATATCAATGTGCTTTGTCTTGGAGTGCTTCACAGGATTTTCAGTGATGGAGATAGCACTGTAGTTGTCAATATGGATAGGGGTACTCATGTAGTTGAATCTATAGTCTAGCATCTGGTTTTGAATCCACAACAACTGAGCACAGCAACTTGCAGCGACAATGTATTCAGCTTCAATAGTAGATGTAGAGACACAGGATTGCTTCTTGCATTGCCATAAGATGTTCCTTCCACCAAGAAATTGACATCCTCCTGATGTAGATTTCTTGTTAATGTTGCAGCTACCATAGTCACTATCTGAGTAACCATAGAGATTAAATTTGCTATACCTAGGATACCAAAGACTTAATTTAGGTGCTCCTTTGAGGTATCTTAGGAGTCTCTTGACAGCAACCAGGTAAGACACCTTTGGAGCAGCCTAATATCTTGCACAAATACATGTAAAAAACATGATATCTGGTCTACTTGCTGTGAGATTCATCAGAGAACTGATGATTTCCCTATACTGATGTTGGTCAGTATCCTCCCCCTCAGAATTAGGACAAAGATCATGGTTTCTGGGTATGGGTGTCTTCACTGGCTTACAATCCTTCATATCAAATCTTTCTAAGATATTCGAGACATACTTAGACTGATTGATAAAGAATCCATCCTTTATTTGCTTCACCTAAATTCCAAGGAAAAAGACAATTTTTCCTATAGAACTCATCTTAAACTTCTTCATAATGCTCTCAAAGTCTTTACATATTTGGTCATTTGAATAACCAAATATGATATCATCAACATAGACCTGAAGGAGAAATATGTCTTTTTCAGACTTCTTGATAAAGAGAGTCTTATCAATGGTTCCTATAGTGTAACCATTCTTTAAGAGAAACTTAGATAGAGTCTCATACCACAACCTAGGTGCCTGGTGCAGCCCATAAAGAGCTTTATCCAATTTGCATACATAGTTAGGATGTTGTGGGTCTTCAAATCCTAGAGGTTGGTATACATAGACCTCTCTATCTATATTTCCATATAGAAAGGCACACTTGACTTCAAGTTGATAGACATTAAAATTCTTGAATGCAGCATAAGTAAGGAAGATTCTAACTACCACAAGTCTTGCAACAGGTGCAAAGATAATAGTATAATCAATTCCTTTCTCTTGGGTTTATCCTTGAAAAACCAGTCTAGATTTGTTCTTGATGATCACGCCTCTATCATCTCTCTTGTTTTGAAAACCCATTTGGTGCCTATAGGTACTTGACCAAATGGTAGCGGGCAAAGGTTCCAAACCTTTTGTCTCTTGAATTGAAGCAATTCTTCTTGCATTGACTCAATCCAGCTACTATCTTTTAAGGCTTCTTCTACTTTCTTGCGTTCCATCTGAGACAAGAAGCATGAACACAAGCAGACAATCCTATTATGAGTTTGTCTTCTTGTTCTCACACCATCAGAGACTTCTCCTATGATATTCTCAACTGGATAAGTTTTGTGAATCCTTAATCTAGGAATCACTTCCATTTTCAAAGATAGATCCAAGTTGGACATATTTTGCTCAGGAACATGAACACTTGGTCCAGCTGTTGTTTCAATGTCATTCAATGAGGGCTGATTGAATGAAAGAGAAACATTATCAGTATCAGTTGACTGATAAGTAGTATTAATAGTTTCTTGTTCCTTCAGAATACTACTTCCATCAACTTGGTGTTGTATGTTATCAGCTGATGAGTTATTAGACTCACTTTGTTGATAACTTGTTGAGGCTCCACTAGTTCCTGAAATGGTCATGCTATTGGATCTACCAATGATAGGAACTTGGGGTTCAGAGACTGGAAGAGGTCTAGGTAACTCAAATAGTTGGTCTTCATCAGAATCACTTTGAGTACCTATTCCAGTTGAAACATTTTTATAAGATGGTTTAGAATAGTTTGGAAACAATTCTAAGTCAATAATATGATCATGGTCAATTCCCCTAACACAAGGAGTGTGCTCATTAACAATAATGTTGGACGATTGGACGATTCCTCAAATTGTTGATTTTTGATATTATAGACTCTATAAGCAATAGAGGTGGAGGAATATCCAACAAATTTTTCCAAGTTGTCCTTTGTGTTAAGTATGGTACACCTGCTGCCAAAGGACCTTAGAAAGCTAATGAACGGTGGCCTCTTGTTCCATAGATCATAAGGGGTTTTTCCATGCGGCTTGACAATGAGGACACTGTTCTGCACATAGCATGCAGTGCTAATAGCCTCTGTACAGATTGTTAAAGGCAGCTTTGAATCAGCTAACATGGTCCTAGCAGCCTCAATCAGTGTCATGTTCCTCCTCTCAGCAACACCGTTTTGTTAAGGAGTCATAGGAGCACTATATTGTCTGGTAATCCCTTTTGAGTTACAGAATAAGTCAAAAACTTGATTTTTAAACTCAGTTCCTTGATCACTCCTGATTATCTTTACCTTGTGATCACTTTGATTTTCAATTTTAAGAATAAAAGATTTTAAAGTTTCAATAGTTTCATCTTTAGTTCTTAAACAGAATACCCATGTAAATATTGTAAAATCATCAACAATCACAAGGCAATATGATTTCCTTCCAATGCTCATTATACTTGTTGGACCAAATAAATTCATGTGCAATAAGTGTAATGGGGGTGGTGATAGAGTTAACCTCTTTGGATTTGTGAGAGACTCTATGTTGCTTTCCTTTTAGGCAAGCTACACAGTTGTCTCTACAGAAAAATTCCTTTTTAGGCACGCCATGTACCAAGTTATTTTTAACCAATTTATTCATGGTTTTAAAATTTACATGACACATACGTTTATGCCATAAGGCAGACTCATCACCAACAGCTTTGGAAAGAAAGCATGATACTTCACCCAATGGGGAAGCAATATTCATATCCAGCTTGTACATATCCCCTTTCCTGGGAGATCTAAAAAGCACCAATTCCTGAGGAATTGTCATCCCAGGTTTGAGGATGATAAACTCATGTTTTGTGAAAAGCATTTGATGCTTTTGATCACAGAATTAAGAAACACTTAGGAGATTGTGTTCAAGCTTCTTGACAAAGTTCACTTTGTCGACTCTTAAAAAGCCATTGGATACACTTCCTCTGCCTGAAATGTATCCTCCGGTCTCACCTCCAAATTGAACAGGACCTCCATCAAAATGTTGAAATTGTTGAAGTAGAGATTTGTTCCTGGTCATGTGCTTGGAGCATCCACTGCCCACTATCCAGACATTATTGTTCTTGTCTTGTGAATATCCCTACACATAAGGTGAAAAGTTAGTTTTGATTGGAAACCCAAGCCTGACTGGTCTTGGGTTTTTTCATTGATTATGACATAATTGAACCAAAATGAATGGTAGAGGGTTCAATTGATGTCTGTGAAGAGGAAGGTGTGGTTGTAGCATCTTGTCTAATCTTCCATTCCATCCCATGGTTGGTCAGTTTAGATGAGCTTGTTGAAGCTTGAGCAGCATGACTTTCTTCAAAAGCTTCTTTGTTTTCGGAAGAAGCATTCACTACCTTCTCTTCTGAAGTAGTCTTTTTCTCTAAAGGTTTTGAGGAAGATCTTTTCTTCTTTTGAGCCTTCCTTAGCTTAACTTCCAAAGCCATTTTCCCTTTGGAAGAATGAGTTTCTTCCAAAAGTAACTTAGCTTTGGAAACCAGCATTCCTTTTCTCATCACTTGAACCATGTGATAAGGTCCAAATGTGAATCATTCCTTAGCTGCTTCCTTTTTAACATTATTTGCATAATGTGTGATTGTTGGATTGTAATAACAATCTTTAGCCAAGTGATTTTGTAGACCACACATTATGCATGTAATGTTAATCTTTGGGGATTTTGATGGTTGAGGTTTCTTAATCTTCTTGTCTTTGTCTGCAGCCTTCTTCTTTGACTTCTGATCCTTTGGTAGGAAAGGAGTGTTGGTACTACACTTTGTTCCTGAATCAGAAGTGCCTACCACCTGGAATCCAGCTAAAATGAATACACCCTTTTGCTTTGGGTCAATCTTCAGCTTATATTCAACTACTTTTTTGGTAGTTCTTTTGGCTGCCTTCGCCCGGTTTCTTCTAGCTTTGGTGGATAGGGGTTAATCATCACAAGTAGAAATGGGTTTATTTACCTGTTCCTTCCCTGTGGTGGTCTCCATTGTTGCAACATTCTTCAACTCAAGTGAAGATGGGTCAACAGATGGGACCTCTTGCACTTTAGTACCACACATTGGTTGTCTTATAGACTCATAAGAGTATGGTGAAGCAATCTCATAGGTCCCCAACCCACCTTTGTTTAGACAACAAATTTTAGAGTGGGAGGATGATGCAAGAATGGCTTAGAAGTTTTGCTCATAAATAGCATGCTTCCTTGCTTGAGTCTTAGATATTACTAGCTTGGATTGAGGCTCAGTTAACTTGGATTTTAAATCCTTGATTTGAGTCCTGTAATTGGTGTGCTCATCTTTTAAAGAAGATACTGTTTTCTCTAACTCCTCAAGTTTATGTTGATAGTCAGATTCAACTTTCTTAAAATCAGCTTTTAAGATGTTTAATAACTTAATATCGGATTTAATTTCCATGTTATAGTCCTGGTACATTTTAACCTTAGCAATATAGGCTCGAGTACAAAGATGATGATATACCTTAGAGTTGTATGTTCCAACCATGAGTGCCTAAGCAGGGGTGACATCTTGGACCATAAAGCTCCAATCAACTTCTTGTGTCACAGAAACTATTTCAGTTGATTTTCCAGCAGCTTTTGGTGTTGAAGGATGTGAGGAGGCATGAGTAGATCCCGAGTTTGATTTGGGAGCTTTGCATTCCCTTGCAAAATGGCCCAACTGGTTACAGTTGTAACATTTGGCCTTTGCTTTATCAAACCCGAACTTGCTGCTTGTTGGGTTCTGAGGGAACTGCCTTCTAGTTCTTTTAAAGAACTTCTTTTCCCTATAGGTTAACAGAGTCATTTGTTGGACTATGTCCATGTATTCCACCTCATTCGGGCTGAAACACTCCATCTTCAAAACAGAACTGAAAATCATTAGAGTGTCCACTCCCTGAGACAAAAGCATAGTTGTCCTGAAAAGGACTGGGCTGAGCTTGTTGAGACCTTGGGGTCTTAGGGAATGTTATGTAAGGCCTAGAAGAACTGGATGGGTGCTGGGAGTACGATAAGTACTACTGAGGTTTAGGGGGTCTTGAGCCTTCAACAACCATGAGAGCGTTTTTTGAGGAAAGGCTTGAAGATCTGCTTCCTTGACGGCCACTCTTGTTTTCCATCTCCACACGGTATCCATCTAGAATACCCTATAGCTCAGTCATTGTGAGTGTTCAGGTTCTTTGTCCTCTTGATGGAGACACAGTAGAAAATCCACTCATTGGGAAGTGCACTCATGAATTTCCTTGAGAAGTCTCTCAATTCAGGAGTTATTTGTCACACCCCGATCGATGGCGGAATCATCGGGGCAGACGAATGGGAGACGATTGCTCATAGCACATGGAACTAATTAAGTTGAAATAATATTAAATGTCATTATTCATTAAACATTACAAGACAAATAAAATAATAACATAACAATCAAGATACAACTAATAACATAAGTCTTTCAATTAGTCTAGGTCCAATTCCTATATGAGCACAAGAAGATCTTCAAGCATCAAACCTGAAACATGTTAAAAAATAAAGGGTCAACTATAAAGTTTGCGATTCCCATGTTTTAAACACACGCATATAGGTATATATATAAAAAGGTTACAAGTAGCAATTCATGTCCATGGTTACGAGTTAGCAAGCTTATAGAACA
>BJCM01233778.1:0-11826 GCA_018326385.1 Flaveria bidentis
TATACATATACATATACATATACATATACATATACATATACATATACATATACATATACATATACATATACATATACATATACATATACATATACATATACATATATATGTATATGTGTATATATATATATATATATATATATATATATATATACATGTATTATTTAAAACGATGTCAAATTAATAGATTTCAAAATCGATGGGTTTCATAAAAATAAATATCAAAACATATTTTATTGATAAAATAACCCCAATAATTATAACGATTGATTTTATAAAAGAAACATAAGAAACTTTATATAAAATTCACTATTTTACAAATAACAGGTAAAGTTATTAGTAAACTATGTCAAACTAGAAATATAAATAATACAAGTTAGAAAAGTTAAGATTTTGTAACTTTAAATCAATTAGATAAGAAATATAATAAATAAATATGAGAAATAAACATATGATTAATGAATATGATAAGTGATAAGTAATAGACGTCAAGAATACGTTAGGGTTAAACTTTAGTTTATAAGTCTAATGTGTTATAATTCGTATATTTTTTATGAAAAATAAATAAACTTTTATGAAAAATTGACCAAAGTATTTTGGTTTGATAAATACATTTTATTCTCAAAAATAACCAAATAAGTTAGGTAAAAATATTCTCTTAAGCATGAATATCATATATTGACCAAGATACATATATTTATGGTTTTGATAAATCAAGAGCATAACATATTGACTTTATTCTTTGATCGCATCCAAGGTGAGTCCTTCGACCTCATTTTAAATATTGTATTTATTTTAACTGTTTTGGGGAAAAAGCATAAAAAACTATATTTATATATATGATGGATAAAACGGGATTGATATATGTCATGAAGGTAAAAGTTGGGTCAATAGTATAAATATATACTGTTGAGCTTCTAAATCCCCCCATAATCATTGACCTCGGAAAGGCCACAGACTATATTGGTAGATCTATCGGGTTAGAATGACACGCTCTCACGACCAGTCTTGCTGGTGAGGTTGTAGCGAGGGAACTTATATGTTTGGACTGTTGTGGGACAATGACGTGTTTATTGGTTTGATTATGGACTTATGACCTAAATTAATCATAGTACCTAGCTAGTCTATGTTGAGTATATTATATCTCATTACATCATATTGTTTTAAACCGAATCTTTATAAGACTTAAAACCCCGATTGTTCACCAACTTTATGTTGACTTTATTAACCTTCATGCTTTTTAGGGTAATAGGTAAACTCCGTGTGGAATTTCTGGACTAAGTCTTTGGAGGGTCAAACGTGTCAAATGTCTTTAAGTAGTATTAAATTAATGAATAAAAGACAATATACTTCAACTAACCACGGGTTGTAAAATTTGAAAATTGTTGATAATTTGTCATGATTTTAAAATGTTTAATGTATGGTTCTACGTAACCAACTGTATAATTAATCGTGTTTGACTATAATCGTTGAATTAACTACAACTTCCGTTAACACCACGTTAAGCAAACTTCCTCTGCGATTCTCGGGGTGTGACATATGCCGAGTTAAGGACAACTAAATCAATTTTCCTACCAGTTTTTGGAATGAACACAACAATATCTGATTTGGTTATAGAGGAAATGATAAAACTTTGTTCAATCGGAGTATTTGCAGGTTTACATCTAGAATATCCAAGCTCTGGATTTTTCTACGTCATTACCACAATGACAAAGACTTAACGGAAAAAACTTGCGGTAAACTTGGACACAAACTCAATTATAAATAAAGCAAACTAGAGAATGGTAGATTGCAGTTGGCAAAGAATGATCCTAGAGTAACAAATAACAAACATTAATGAAAAATAACACAAAAAGCAAGTGTGCTTATGTATTTTGATGAATATCGGTGTATACTCATAGGGCCTAAAATCCCATGCTAGCCTACTCCACAGACAGAAGCATCAAATACTATATTCAAAGATGAGCATATTCATTTTACACTTCTTGTTCCACTCTTTATGTAACAAAAAAAGTGCTTGGTGACATACTTTTACAATTATGACTATGGGGGATCCAATAGTTATCACGCTCAGCGGATACTACAATCCACTAGGCTTTAAACTTAAGTGATCAACGAAGAATTCATACAAACAATTTCATGGTGTATTGTTTAAGACATAAATTTATAAGATCATAACTTTCTAATTATTAGAGTATTCCAAAAAGAATACACACATAAACAATAAAAATGATAAATTCCTTGAACAAGAGAACTTAGAAGAGGTATGCTATACAATCACATATCACAAGGCTTGTCTACATATGATTGGATGAAAATGACACCCTATTTACCGTAGATTACAGTTTTATTGATTTCATTAGTTTTGATTGCTCCATCACTTCCCCATATGGTCGCATTATCTTCAACCCATCCATTGGTCGTCTCTCCGATGGACGTCTTCTCATTGATTTCCCCTGTAACTTCATTTTGACATGTACTAGAAATTACTTTAGTCATTTCGGTGTTGATGATCCCATTTGATCTATAAACCTCACATCTATTGTCTATACAAAGAATTTGAGATAAATCTCATACCTTGAATGGTTTCAAACTATAACTTTTAACATCCTTAAAGACTAACTAACATCCTCGTTAGCCATGGCTATGTTAGTCATGGTTGGTCCTATCCATGACATCACATTGTGGGCCATCACTCTATGGGCCACTGCTCATATTTTAGCGTTGATATCATTGTTATAGACCTAATAGGAAAAATCAACCTAAAAAACTAGTCTAATAAGTAAGAAAACTCATATTGCTATTGACTCTAGATTTGTTACACATACAACCGATATAGAACAGGTCTCATAAATTTTAATGGTTTCATTCCATAACAAATAATGTCTTCACCCTCAAACTTTTGCTCCACCTCTAGAAACTTGAGATCCAACAAAACCCTAACGCCAAGTGAAAGTATTGCCCTACCCATACGATTGAAGTTGAAAACAAAAGCATATGCAATTAACGAAACACTAGAGTCTGCTGAACCCAATAAGAAGTCGTTAAGAGTGAAAGTTCAATGTGCTAAGGAACCAAAGGCGAAGCGGTGAACACCCCACATCACCACTCTATCCAAACCCCTTCCTCTTAACAAATTTTAATGTAGAGAAAGTACATTGTGCTAACAACTTTGAGTTTACCACTTTAAATGTAGTGCAACATGAACATAAAAACCATTAGTATAAAAACAAATTTAAGTGGATTTTTGGGATAAAATAATAGCAACTTATATTTTACCAACTAATAAAATAATAGGATATTGCTAAATATTCTTATCAATGAAGGAAAACGGTACTTCCTTCTATAATGCGATCATTAATACAATGATTTCTTTCCTTTACAAAATCTGCCTTTTGATATTTTATCTTCTTGTCAAGAACTACAAGGTCGTCGATGTGATTTTGCACTTCAAATTGGTTTTCTTCTAAGTTTTTACTACTTACTACGATCTCGTTTTTTTTCTTAATCAGTTCTGTCTTTTAAATTTCAACTCTTAAAAATCTTTTCTTACGACTTAATAATTAATATTATTCCAAAAAAGCTCTCTTATCTCCCGCACATTGTTCTCCATTTCCATTCGTTTATTCTGCAACCTAAATCCTGCAAGTAGATTAATTATTAAGAATCTACAAAAATGGTGATTCATAGATAACCAGAAAGGCTTGATATAGTTCTATCAAATTACACAAAGATCATAGACAACCTTTACCAAGTCCGAACGATTGTCGACACACTTATCAATTAAATTTCATCATCCATTGTAAATTAAAGTACTATTTCTTAACTTGGTCTTTAAAGTATATAGGATTTTACACTGCGCTTCGCCGCAAGGCTGGTTACTTTGCAATGCTATAGTTTGGCGTTAGATGCACGTAATATCATGACAAACATTAGGCATTAAGGTAGCATGTATTGGTTGTTAGTTATTTATAGAACATGAGCATAAAATGGCAGCAGAAGTATGTGCAGAAACCTAGAATAGTAGGTTGTGTTTGCCTAACATTCTCTCAAATCATTTTATATGAAGGAATTGTCATGAGATTGAATAAAAAAATTTGGCATAACTGAATCAAACTGAAACGCTTTCACATGATCAATTAGACTTGCTCTTTTTATAAGTTCTATAGGTTCCATTGCGCAACCCATTTCTCTAGATTCTTTTATATATTTAATTAGTCTAGCCTACACACATACCTAAAAAGCACTAATGGAACTCTTAAAGAGAGTATGGAGATATTTTAAACCTAGAGCCTAGATTGTTTCAATGTAATACAAATTCATCATTTTGAAAAAGGGAAACCATTCATCCAGACCTATTCCCACTTTATGTGTTAATTATATTGCAACTAACCTGCAGATTTGTTTTTTTCCAGTTCATATTAAAGTTCTATTTGTTCATTCCTAATTTTTACCAAACTCAGTTGTAGCTTGCAACCTTTTCATGTTTACAGCTCTCATCAATAGATTTGTTCTCTATTATCACTTGTCAACCAAATGTTATGCCATAAAGTAATGCTTGTTTTTGTTCTCTGTTTTCAACCAAATGCTATGCCACAAAGTAATGCTTGTTTGTAATAGTTACTTATGCAAGTCCCAGTTCTAGTGTAAGAGGAAAGTTTATACATGCTAGAACAGGAAGAAAAAGTTGTTGTAGAAGGTAAGTTTCCTTGTGTTTAAATTTTAAAACTTAATATTTGTCGTTGGAATTTTGGACACAAAATAATTATATTTATATATTTGTTATATAAATAGTTATTCATTTATTGGTTTAAGTTCTGTTTTGCAACGAACTATACCGTGTCCAACTGAAGCTAAGATGAACTAATATCGATGCTTAAAGTTGAGTGGTCGGAATGAAAAAAATAAAACTTGGGTGACTATAGTAGGAAATTGTTGCAATTTCTTTAATGCAAATTAAGTCATATATTGATTAAAATGAATGTTTTATGTTGACCAAGTCTTTTAATAAATATTATGAATATTTATTATGAATCATATTTTTTATTAAAATTGATATTAAACATATCATAAATAAAATGAGAGTTTTAATTTGGTCTCATAAAATATTTCATAAATCGAATGTGAGTTTTGATTGTGAATCATAAAACTCACATTAATATGAACTTATTAGCATGAGTATATAAACAAACCATGAAGATGAAAAAAGAAAAAGAAAAAATTTAATTTCTTAAGTGTCAACAAGTTTTTATAAAAATTTAGAGATGAGTACTTTCTAAATTGTTCTTCCTACACCATTATCTTTAATTTTATTTCATATAACTTCATAACACATATACTTTATCCGGTGATCACTTGGGCCGAGGCACTCTCTAGCTGTACATACTGCTTTGGCTGTTGTACCCTGTGAAACAGACGTGAAATTTGTTTTAAGGGACCGTGTCTAACACGATCCTCAACCACAACCGTCAATCTTTTTTTGTTATTTGTTGTAGTCAAGGGGTATACTTGAAGATTCGAACGTGATGAAGACTCGTGTCAACAATACTTTATGAAGACTCGTTGGAGTATATACTAAAGACGAATGTTCGAATCAAGTTTGATACATAAATATTGATTGTATTTATTTATTTTTTCTAGTCGTATTTGTAAACGGTATTGAACTATAATATTTCACATGACTAACGAGAGTATCGTTAGAATTAATATTTTTAATATAAAAGTGAACTTATTTCCTATAATTTTAAAACAGATTTAGTGATTGGATTTTAAAAACCTATTACTATTTTTTTGGGTTCACGAAACGTTAAAGAAAATATTAGTTGAGATTTTTGTTAAGATCAAATAATATTTTGGGAAATAACATAATACAATACCATGTTTGGATTTTATTAAAGATTTAAGTATAATCTAAAATCCAAAATAAAAAATTACCAAACAAATACCTTGATTCTATCATTGTTAAAATATTTTTGTAAATGTTTAACAATCTAACGTGTGTGTTAGAGATGGTTTAATTACTAAAAGCCATTAAAAATCATGGGTTTGTAGTTTTAAAACTGTTTATGATTACAATGATTTAAGCAGAACCAAATTTTGTTTTAGAAAGAAATTAAAACTAGTGTTTTTCAACAACAAAAAGAGAAATAGTTTTTCTTATATGAGATGAGAAGCTTATAAACGATTTTTTAATCGTTTAGTTCTAACGAGTGTGTTAGAAGCGGGTTGTTTTAGAAAGAAATTAAAACTAGTATTTTGCAACAACAAAAAGAGAAATAGTATTTCTTATATGAGACGAGAAACTTATAAACGATTTTGTAATCATTTAGTTTTAACGAGCGTGTTAGAAGCGGGTTTATTGTATATAAACCGATAAGCTTAAAAACAATGTTTTGTAGTTGTTTATTTCTAACAAATGTGTTAAAACCAGTTATATTTTATATATAAAAAATGGTTTATGTAATCCTTCATTTCTAACAAGTAAGTTAGAACTACATTTATTTTTATATAAATCGGAAAGTTTTTAAAACGATCTTTGTATTTGTTTATTTCTAACGTATGGATTAGAAGTGGTTATTTCTAACCAATAAGCTTAAAATGATATTTGTGATCATTTATTTTATAATGAGCGTGTTAGAAAACGGTTTATGTAATAAGAACCGTAATATTTAAAATGATTGTTGTAATCATTTGTTAGAAACGGTTTATGTGTATAAACCAAAATGTGTTTAAAACATTCATTCTGTAATGAATGTGTTAAAACGATTTATTCTACAAATCAAAACATGTTAAATATTTTTTTTAAAACGGTTTGTAATTGTTTGTCTTCTAACGAGCGTGCTAGATATTAATTTACACTATAAAACCATTTTTGTAGTTTATGGTTTTGACTATTATGATCAAGAGATAAAATAAAAATGATATATTTTTAAAAATTGCAAAGCTAGGAAATGTTTTGAATAAATAAAACATGTGTTTTGCAATCTAAAATGGTTAACTACTCATGGGAGAAGTAGCACGTCTCGAACCACATAATAGTCTCGATAAGATTATTCAAAAAAAAACAACTTGAAGTTGTTGTGAATAAAAATATTTATTCAAATACAACTACTTATGAATAAGATAGTGTATGCATAACGTTGTTTTTTCGGTTTTGACTATTTAAATTAGAGTTTCAATATAAGATAAGAAACTTGATCGTAAAAGTGAATGAAGTATATTGAGGGAGTACCTCAAGACATGCCATAAAATCGATATCATTGCTAATGATGAAAGTGTTATAGATAATAACACTTTGAGATTTGATGTCTAGATGTAACTTTTATCCGTTTAAATTATTATTAAAAAAAGTGTTTTACACTTTACGTTTCATTTTCGGTTGTTTTATTATTTGTGTTCAATATCTTAAGATAACACATGTAATATTTACAACGAAATAAATTAATTTCTATTATGACTTTTAAAATGATAATGAGGAAAATAATTAAAATGGAAATATATAACTTTAAACGGATAGTGAAATAAAAGATTTGTATAGAAAACAACTTGAGAGTTGTTGAATTGTTTTAAGTGTCGAAGAGACATCAAATGTCATACAATATAATGAGATTGAAAATATGATAAGTGTATTGAGATGAAATACACAAGTATAAGATATACCGATAAAATTTATTTGAAATTATCATAAAATTTCACAAGTGTGGATAAATCTACATATGAAAACAATATATGTTATCTTTAATGAATTTTTCTAAATTCATTTTGAAAGATCTAAATATCAATGCATCTAGCATCTTAATGTTGTTAAAGTTATGTTGAGGATTTTTCTTTTGTTTGAGAAAGTATCCTAGTTATACATAGCTTAAAGGGAACAACAATACATGTGTGCCAATAACTCTAGGCAAAATTTATGAATTGCATATTATTTAGTGTCAATGTGTTTGACTCTATCTTAATGTAATATTGATTGTAAACGAATTTCATTTATCTTGTTAATGATAAACGTGTCCCCAAAGTGAATTAAATCAAGATTTATTACCAAGCTTTTATAAGTTAAAAGGAAGATAGTGCCCTTTGCACTTTGCACACTCGCACTATTGTGCTTGAAAGTCGGCTTAGTAGTTTTGAAAGATACTACTGAGATCTTGGTCTTAAATCAATGCCAACTACTAAAGTTTGTGTACGCAAAATTGGTACCGAGCTTGCCTTTGAGTTGCTACCGACCTATTATGGTAATGTTGAGTTCCGATAGTTACTACCGACTGGCTGCTACTGAGTTGGTGCTAAAGTGGCTACCGGGTCCAGCGTTATGACTGGTAACTTGCTTGTGGATGAGAGGTTTAAAGGAAAACGAGTTATGTTTCTAAACCGAATGATAACGAATAAGTCACACGATTTGTCTATAATAAGATATGGATATGGACAAGGGATAGTATGTTATTTCTTAAAGCTATGAAGGATCAGAATGATGCATCTTCTGTTCACATGCTAAAGTACTGTAGTCTAAAGCATGCTAGCCTAGTACTTATCAATTATGATGCTTCTAAGGAGATCAGTTATGTATAGACAAAGTTGAAAGAGGATATTCATTTGGTTCAATGAGGTTTATATAACCTATAGAAAACTTAACTAACTAGATAACTTTATCTAGTATACAATGCCTAATGAGGAGGACTCAATTTTCTAGGTAGCAAACCTCACTTTGAAATAAAATTGCAAGAAATGTGGGGGAGATGTCATTTTAGAAACAATCTTTTAGGGTATGTAGAAATAGTTTTGTGAGAAATTTCTCAAACCTACTTAGAAAGTGTAGAGATTATATGAAGAGGTTGATTCAACCCAAACACCCAAAGTCTCTCCTGCATGCTGCACAAGTACACTGAAGAGGAATGCTTCGGAAGTTTCACACATGCAACAGAAATATTCTAAGTGTGAAATCTTCCGAAGCCAAAGATGAAGTCTTTCGAAGCTTTAGAGATAAAGTCTTCCGAAGCTTTAGAGACAAAGTCTTCCGAAGCCAACACTTGAAGACAGATTTTTTCCGAAGACTTTTAACAACATGTTTTATCAGATGTACTTTTCCATAAAGTTGGATCCCTTTCCGCTGCAACTTTGTAAAGTCACCAACTTACATGAGTTGGTGAAAAGGTCCATGCTTTTAGTAACTGTACATTAAGGTCTTGAGTCTGTAACTTTCTACTTCATGTACTTTATTCTTTTTGTAATATATTAGGATGTGAGCTATGGCATGTGATAGTCACAAGTCAAAAGGCAATCTACCTTTTGACTCTACAATTAATTTTGTGTTGTGTCTAGTCAATTGTATTTAGCTGGCCTTCAAAGTATGGCCGGCTATAGGATGTAGTATAAGTATCTCATGTTCTTGAGAAAACAGTATACTGCAATCTTGAAAACCATCTCATTGTGTATCTTAATCTCTTGTTCTGTCTCATTCTTACTTGTGTTCTTTGTATCATCTATTGTGGTTAATCTAGTTTCACTATTTGATTAAGTTAAGTTACTCTCCTCTTTGTGTTATTGTGTTGTAAGTGACTACCCTTCACCGGTCCTGCATTTGGTATCAGAGCTTTCCAGGCTCTTGATATAAGATCTCATCATCTTTATATCCCTCACACATAAATACTTAAACTTTTCAAATGGCAGCCATTTCCAAAACTAATATGGAAACTAAAACCATGAACAAATCTCCACTGATCACTCTTGATGACTTTGACACCTGGTGCCAAAGAATGGAAGGTTTCATCAGGTTTCTAGATTCAAGAATGTGGGAATCTATTGAGAATGGACCATACATACCAAGCACCTCTTCTGCTACTGGTGGTGGTATGATACCCAAGGTTGTGGCTGACTACTCTGATGAAGATAGGAAAAGAGTAGAGATTGACTAGAAAGCCATGACAGCCCTTCATACTGCTCTTCCTAACTCTGTGTACAGAGGTTTCAAGAAATGCAAAACAGCTAAGCAGTTGTGGGATGCATTGAAACTGATGTATGAGGGTTCCTCTGAAGAAAAGGAGAACAAGAAGGATCTCCTGAAGCAGCAATTTGAAAACTTCACCTTCAAAGCAGGTGAAACCTTGAATCAGCAATACTTCAGGTATGTTGAGATTGTGGATACCCTAGTAGATGGAAGAGTTGCTCTTGAGAATAGAGACATTGTAAGGAAGTTCATGTCCTTACTTCCTAGGCAATGGACACACTACTGTATGGTTATCAATAGGACTGAGAACCTGAAAAGTCTCACTTTGATAGAGTTATTTGGGATTCTCAATGGCTATCAGATGGAGATGAACATGCAAGGTTCATCTGGAAACTCCAACAATCAAATGGGTTCAGCCCTTCATGTGATTGAAAGGGATAGCATAGAACCCAAACATCATCTCATATGCTACCCTGACAAGTCACCAAAGGGTCCTTTCATCACCTTCCCTGAGACACCAAGGGAGAACTAAACTCAAGGAAGCCCATTCCAAGAGACAAGTTCTTCTCAAGCCTTTGTGTCTTCTGATGAAAGTTGTGGTAGCTTTCTTTTCACCCTTGAAGACCTGGACTGTATCCATCCAGATGATCTGGAGTACATGGAGATAGTCCAGCAGATGGCTCTTCTCACTCATAGAACTAAGAAGTTCTACAAGCGGACTGGAAGGAAGTTTCCAAGCAATGCAACCAGTGAAAAGTTTGGGCTGGACAAAAGCAAAGTCAAGTGTTACAACAATAACTTGATGGGCCACTCTGCAAGGGAGTGTAAGGCACCTAGAACAAATGGTGGCCAAGCACAGTCAAGATCAAATTACACTGACAAAGCTACCCAGAATGAGAAGCCAAAGAAGTAAGTTGTTGTTGATGTTGAGGAAGGAGGCTTTGACTGGAGCTTTCAGGTGGAAGATGCCTCTCCAAACCAAGCACTTATGGCAGATCATGATGAAACCAGTGTATTGGAACATCTCTGTACCATTGAATGCATTGTTAAAGTAAACAGATACAAGTCCTACAACTTAGAAATGAGATCTGATCTTGAGTCCTTAAACATCTTAAAAGCTGATTTTAGAAAGTCTGGAAATGATTATAAACTGAAGATAGAGAACTTAGAGAAAACTATTTCAGTTCTAAAACATGAGCATACAAATTTTAGGACTCAGATCAAAGATCTCATAACTAAGCTGACTGAGTGCCAGGCTAAACTTGTGATCAGCAAAGCCAGGGAAGAAAAGTGTGTTCTTGAAGAAGAGACCTTTAAGAGCATGATATCCTCATCCCTATATAACAAGGTGTGTTATCAAAACAAGCAGGGACTGGGATCTAATGAGATAGCTCCTCCACACACAATCTTGTCTGTAAGATGAAGTGATAGTGAAGAATTCCTCTGAGAAGAGTGAAGAGGAGAATTCTAAGAAGGGCCACTATCCTTTTGAGGAGAAGAAGAAGACTATGATGACCAAGTCAATGAGAAAGAACTTGATCAGAAAGAGCAAAAGAAAAGCTAGGAAGGCTCAAGAGATCAAGGCTAATTTTGACTCTAAGCAGAAACAAGTTTTATCTCTGCAGGGTTTGAAGTAGTAAAGACTGAAGACATCAACCTAAACTCTTCTGCTAAGAGTTCTGGTTCATGTTCAAATCATCTCAGTATCAAGAAGAAGGCTAATCTGTTGTGTACCACTGCTACACAGTCTGGACCATCCAACTCCAAGAACAGTCCTCAGCCCAAAAGGACTGTCTCATCATCTGCAAAGATGAGGGTGGAGAAGGGATGTGACCAAAGTCAGTCTTATTCTCAGCAGAAGGCTCTTGGGAAGAAGAAAATGGAGT
>BJCM01233779.1:0-13237 GCA_018326385.1 Flaveria bidentis
ACATGCAATCCGTGAGATTGCCAAGTGGGGTGAGCAACCTTGTTGTTGCAAAAGACTCGGTTATTATGCGATCCTTGAGATTGGCCAAGGAGGTGAGCGGCCCTGTTGCCGCAAAAGCCTTGAGAAAGATAATGATAAAATGAAGAACGAATGAAAGCTAAATAAAGCTATACCTTGATGTATGTAAGATGTATGCTCATGTAATGGGGTATAAAGGAAAAGAGTTTAATGAAAAGAATATTTTTATATATATATTACTCAAGGTATTTTAATGCTTTTAAAACTAGAACTCACTCAGCGACGCTGACTTTTCATACATTTTCAGTTGGCAGGTAGTTTGTTGCTGAGGATGGCACGTGGGGAGAACTACTCGGTAGGGCAAGACTGACATCCAAGTTTTAATAAGAACTCTCTGATGTTTTGTAATGCAGCACATTAATCTTTGTAAACTGCCTTAGACCAATCTGTATTGTCTAACAACAATGTTTTTAATGACATGCATGGTTTTTGATAAAGTTAAATTCCGCTGCTTAAATTGTACCTTGCATGTTTTATATAATTTTCATGGTAAATGGCCAATTGTAAGGTCCCGGAAATCGGGGCGTTACACATTTACATATCTATCATATATAATTTAACTAGGCTATAAACTCATGTATTACACAGTCAAATAAAAAAATATTTAATACTTACTAGTGAGAACAATTAAATGATATTTTGTAATAAGATCTAATTCAAATTTTGTATATGAAAATAGTTCATGTGATTAAAAATAGTCCGGATTTTAAAGAATCTAATTGAGAGAGAGAAGAGAGATAATATAATAATTAATCGTATACAATTTTGATAAGAGACAGAAAATTATGTAAATTCTTAAATGACTATATTAACTTTTGGGATAGAAAATTGATATGAGAAAGTTTAGAAAGATGACACGTGATGTCCCCAAAGATTATTTTATTATACACTAGGTTAGTATCACATATATTACATGACTTGAATAAACAAAAATATTAATTAATTAGTAATGAAAATTTAATAATTATAAAATCATAATTGAACATAAAATACGATTGAAATTACGTATAAATAAATATTGTAAGTAAATAAACAATAACATATTTTTCTTAAGCTTTTGTTTATAAAAAAATATGGTGCTTTTCATATTTTGTTTTAAGAAAATTTTTCATAAGAACTGTGATATTTTTTATAAAATATTCATTGTATTAGAATATTTATTTTATATAAGTTTATTTTTTTTAAAAGCGTGTTTTAAAAAAATCAGGTTTTCAATGTATATTTAATTTATTTTTTAAATTTGAAAATGATATGAATAATATTATTAGTATATAGAATTATCATTAGTAATAGAAAGAAATGTGAAAGTTAGTATGAGGAGACCAACTATTCTTTTTACGTGACATCTTAGTATATAGTATTATCATTTATAATATATAGATAGATAGCCTAGAAACCCGTGTATTAAACGGATTCAATAATAAATATTTAAAATTTAGTAATTATAATGAAGAGTTATCTTATGATATTATAATATAAGATATGAAAACTACATATATGTAATAGTTAAGAAATAAACCATTTATAGAATTTTTATAACTCTCTTATCTAAATAATTTATTTTAAGTTAATTTATATTTTGCTCCCTGAATTTTGATAAAAAATCATTTTCATTCAAAAGATTATAAATATCAATTTACCTCCAAAAATTTCATAACTTATTTTAGTTTTAATCCAAAAGTTTCATCAGGTGTTTCAAGTTAAGTCCAAAATAATTAATCTTGTGTACTGAAATTGAAAAAACTAATAAAAGATTTAAAGGTAAACTGATATTTTTAATCATTTAGAGGAAAAATATACTTTTATCAAACATTAGGAAGCAAAATTAAAATTAATTTTTTTATTTTTAAAGATTTATTTTTATAATATGTTTTAAATAATTTACTTATTATAAAAATATTATTTATTAAAAACTCTTGTTTTTAATTATTTTCGTTGTTTTGAAAAGATTGTTTTTAGAAAATTTCATCTGTTATAATTTAATTTTGGAAAAAAGATTTAATTTTTTTGTGTGAAAAAAATCAAATTTTATAAACATTTTGTATTTTAATTATTTCTATTTTTAATGAAAAGATATGTTTTTTTAGTTTTATTAATTTATATATTACTAATTATCAACTTGTGGATGCATTGATTGTAATACTATGTGCATTAAAGGTTGTACATATTTTTTTTCTTTTTGTTTTTTAAACTTAATACTTTTACATCTTTCAAAATTTAATCCTAATAATGTTTCACTTTCAACTTTAGCCACATATACATTTTATCTATTATAATCTTTCCGAATTGCAGTCTAAATTATGAGAGTTAACATGTTGTAACGTGAATATATGGTTCAACATTATTATGCTTATTTTTTTTACAAATTAATATCCACTTCGCAACGTGCGCGTATTAGATTAACTTAGTTATTGTTTTTAATATTTTATGTTTCATGTGTTTGGTCCTACGTTTATATGTCTACTTTTCATTTGGTTTTATTTCATTAGTTTTTATTTTCTTTTTAATACGAGTTTTCCCGATAGTAATGATCATTGATAGTGATGTGACATTGGTGTTACTTAACAGTGTTTTAGCCCCCCATGTAACGCAGATAAGTTAATACTAGTTAAATCTATTTTCTTAAAATAGCTTAACTTAAAAAAAATAGAGAAGAGAAAGAGGTAGAAGTTAATTAAATTGATTTTTAATAAAAGAAAAAAATAATAGAGAACATATTAATGTGAGTGTTAAAATGATTATTTGAGTGAAAAATAATGTAAGGATATCTAGAAATATAGCATGTGATAGATTAAACCTTAGATATTTATCATTTTGAGATAAAATCATATCGATTATTCTCAAACAAGTTTTTATAGTTTATCTTTTTTATATCGGTTTTTAGAATTTTATTAATTAAAAATATGTGTGTATATATGGATGTATATTTGTGTACATATTGATGTAATGATTAAAAGCTAATAAAAGAAACTAAAATAGATACATTTTTGTCTATTTTTAGAATGCTAAATTTATACTTATCTTATTTTGATTCGTTTCATCATTAGTTTTTGCATCCTCATCACCGTCATCATCATGCTTATAATCACATGTTCTTTCCACCAATGTAACAAGAAATATGATAGAAACAAATTATACGTGTAAAGGAGTGAAGTCGAACGCAAGCTCCGTACAAACTTAGTGAAGAGTTTGAGTATGAACTTTATATATGAGGTTTGATTAGATTCATGAATAAAAGTACATATTATTTATATAAATCTTATACGTACTGTTAATACAAAAAATATAATTGAGTAATAAATATTACCATATAAAAAGTTCAAGAAAAAAAAATCACTAATATGTAGAGAAGTGTTCGAATAAAAAGTCTCTTAAAACTAGAAGGTGTAAAAAGTAATATCAACTATCAATTTTTTAAATAAGTTGTTAAGATTAAGTTGTAGGGAAAGTTTTCTTAGATGTTATTTTATATATAGCCATTTTAATTGACTTTTTTAAGTTTCCTCATTATTTAAAATATTCCCAACCCTTTTATCTATGACATAATTTTGTTAAAAAAGTTAAACCATAAAAACAAATGTTTTTTAATCTTTAAAATAACTACAATATTTCTATATAACAAGGTAATAGAATACTTTACGTATTTAAGCTCATATAATTTTCTGCTCATCATTATGTTGTTTGTGAAGTTAATTGTATCTTTTTGTTTCTTATTGTGCTTTTCAGAATGTTATTATGTTTTTCTATAATAATGAATTCTAAAAGAATATAATGATGAAATAATATCATTGTGTATCTTTAGTATGTATAATATAATAAATAACTAAAAAATTTTAATCAATACATTAAAATAAGATAAAATAACATAATGTCTTATTGTGTCTTTTTTTCATCATTGTATTATCTTATAAAACTATGAATTAAAAAAAACACATTGATATATATATAACATCATTATGTACTTTTAGTTGTAAAACAAACGATAAATAACAATAAGTTTATACAACTTATAAAAAATAATAACAAAATTAATATATTATGTTATCTTTAATACTATAAGTATTAAAAAATTCATTGGTAAAAATATATCATTATGTACTTTTAATTATAAAACAGAATAGTAGATAAAAAGTTTATACATAGAGTTGCACAAAAGAAGCAGTTTGAAAAAAAAATAGTGAAAAATACTGGTTTTAGCAAAACTAGTTTATAGAGGTTCAAGTATTTACTTATAAACTGGTTTGAAAACTGAACCGGTTTTATCTTATACCCAAAAAAATTATTCAGGTTTAAAAACTAAACCAGTTTGTACATATCTGGTTTATATAATCGATAAAAACAATAAAAAAACATAAAATGATCTAAAACTTAAAACACAATAATGAAAATATTCAGCAAATAATGTAAACATGTAACACAATAAACTTATATTTGACACAATTAACATATAAAAACAATGACCAAAATCTCATTCTCTTTAAAATAATAGAAAGGCATGTGTCAAACCCATAATAATTTTTAAGTTTTTTAGATTAAATACAATTTTTAGTATAACTCAACCCTAATACGTATTACATTAATATCTAAAGTTAAAACTGTAAACATATCATTCGTCAATGAACAAAACACATTACTCAGGGACTTGTAAAACGTTTGATAAATAAAATGGTAAAGTATCATATAGGTTTAAAAGTTCAATAAAAATTTAAAATGGTAATTATGTAATCATATGAATAAAAACTCTTTTGATAATTTTGTTAATCAAAAGAATAATTGCTAACATTATTAGATTTATAAAAAAATAGTTATTAATTATAATAACTACAAAATAAAAATTATAGTTTAGCTAATTTATGGCGATATTATTTAGTTATTTTTTATCGTATATAATCATATAATTGACATACCTATATAAAATACACTTAAGATACTTAAAATTATAAAATAAACCTCTATTATTTTAAGGGAGGTTTATCTTGAGAATCAGTATTGTTGTGAAAACTCTGTAAATCAATATTAGCCTCATTTAATATCACATTCAAGTCACATGTTATTTCTATATTTATAAAAATATTTATAACTTTTTTCTTGATATTATTATTCAAAAAAATATAAACATTAATTTCAATATTTTTTATCTTTTCAACGCATACTATATTAATATACTCTTTAAAAAATGATCATATGTTATTTACACATGTATAAACTAATCATTACACATGTGTAGATCTGGTTATACATATGTGTAAATCTTGATTTTCATATGTGTAAATCCTGTATTATACATGTGTAAAATGACGTTCTTAAAAATGAGTTTTTTTATTTGTATGAAAAAGGGAAACAAAAGAAATATTTTTTGAATTTTTTTGGTTTATGTTGTTTTCCTTTTATAATTTTTGTATTATGTTTTCGTTCTTTACCATTTTGCTAAAAACTTGTAGCTTATATTTTGTAAGGATTCAATAAGTCTGATGCAGTCAAAATATTCAAAGCATCCAAAGTCTCTCTACATGCATGCACTAAAATACTAAAGTAGAAATGCTTCAAAAGTTTTACATCTTACACAAGAAATATTCTAAGTGTAAAATCTTCAAGAACAATATCTTCTGAAGCCAAATATGAAGTCTTCTGAAGCTTTAAAGACAAAGTCTTCCGAAGCCAGTTTATGAAGACAGATTTCTTATGTAGACTTTTATGTACATGCTATTATCTGATGTACTTTTTCATAAAGCTGGACCACCTTTCCATTACAACTCTGTTTGACTCACCAACTTTCACAAGTTGGTGAAAAGGTCCACGCTTTTGGTAAACTATACATTGAGGTCTTGAGTTGGAGCTTTCTACTTTATGTACTTAATCCTTTTTGTAATATATTATGATGTGAGCTATGGCATGTCATAGTTACAAAGTCAAAAGGTAATCTGTCTTTTGACTTTACATTTGATTTTGTTGTCTAGTCTTATGTGTCTAGCTGGCTTTCAAAGTATGGCCAGTTGTAGGATGTAGGTTATGTATCTCAAGTACTTATAACTTTTCATCATGCTTTGTAACACTTTGTGATATAAGTTTAGAAGCAATATACAACATTCTTGAAAACCAAATACTTGTGTTGTTTGCTATCTTGTTTTGTCTCTCTTTTACTTGTGTTCTTAGCATCTCTTACTCTAGTTAACCAGTTCCCTGTTTGATCTGTTAAGTGTTCTAAAGAACTCTCCTCAATTGTGTTGTTGTGTTGTAAAATGCATCACCCATTCTAACGGTCCTGCATTTGGTATTAGAGTATTTCAGGCTCTTGATATAAGATTCCACCATCTTAAGATCTCTCATACACACAAAACACTTAACAACTCAAATAACAACTATCACTAAGGCTAATATGAAAACTGGAACTATGAAAAAATCTCCACTGATCACTCCTGAAGACTTTTATACTTGATGTCAAAGAATGAAAGGCTTTATCAGCTCTCAAGACTCCAGTGTGGGACTCTGTTGTTGAAGGACCTTACATACCAAACACCTTATCTGCTACTGGTGGTGGTATGATTCCAAAGGCTATGGCTAATTTTTCTAATGAAGACAGAAAGAGAAAAGAGATTGATCAAAAGGCCATGAGAAATGCAAAAAAACTAAACAATTGTGGGATGCATTGAAACTAATGTATGAGGGTTCTACTGAAGGCAAGTAGAACAAGAAGGATTTCCTAAAGCAGCAGTTCGAAAACTTCACCTTTAAAACATGTGAAACCATGACTAAACAATACTTCAGGTATGTTGAGATTGTGGATACTCTAATGGATGTTGGAGTAACTCTTGAGAACAGAGACATTGTGAGGAAGTTTATGTCCTCTCTTCCTAGGCAATGGACATATTACTGTTTTGTTATCAAGATGACTAAGAACCTTAAGACTCTTACTCTAACTGAGTTGTATGGTATTCTCAGTGGATACCAAATGGAGATAAACATGCAAAACCTATCTGGTAACTCTAGCAATCAAATGGGTTCAGCCCTTCATGTGACTGAAAGGGATAACACAGAACCTCAACATCATCTCATATGCTACCCTGACAACTCACAAAAGGGTCCATTCATCACCTTCCCAGAGACTCCAAGAGAAAGCTACACTTAAGAAAGTCCCTTCCAAGAGACAAGTTCTTCTCAGGCTTTTGTTACTGCTGATGAATCCATAGGCAACTTTCTCTTCACCCTTGAAGACTTGGACTGTATCCATCCAGATGATCTGGAGTATATGGAGATAGTTCAGCAGATGCAGGGAGGAAGTTTCCTAGCAATGCAACCAGTGGAAAGTTTGGGTTGGATAAAAGCAAGGTAAAGTGTTGCAACTGTAACCAGATGGGACACTTTGCTAGAGAGTGCAAGGCACCAAGAAAAAATGGTGGCCAGACTCAAGCCAGACCAAACTACACTGATAGAGCTCCCTAGAATGAGAAGCCAAAGCAGCAAGCTGTTGTTGCTATTGAAGAATGAGTTTTTGACTAGAGCTTTTAGGTGGAAGAAGCATCTCCAAACCAAGCACTCATAGCTGACCATGATAAAGCCAAGGTATTGAAACATCTTTGTACTTCTGAATGTATTGCTAAAGTTAATAGATACAAGTCCTGCAACTTAGAGATGAGATCTGATCTTGAGTCCTTGAATATCTTAAAATCTGATTTCAAAAAGCCTAAAAATGATTATAAGTTAAAGATAGAGGACTTATAGAAAACCATTTTAGTTCTTAAACATGAGCACACAAATTATAGGACCCAAATCAAGGATCTCATAGCCAAGTTGACTGAATGCCAGGTTAAGCTTATGATCAGCAAAGTTAGGGCAGAAAAATGTGTTCTTGAAGAAGAGACCTTCAAGAACATGATATTCTCATCCTTGCAAGCAAAAGTTTGTTATCAGAATAAGCAGGGAATAGGATCTTGTGAGATAGCTCCTCCACACACAGTATTGTTTGTAAGATCTCCTAGGTGTGGAACTTGTTAAGATGAGCTTCCCCTCACAGACCCTTTGACTGAAGAGGATGAATAGGAGATGATGAAGAATTGATCTGAGAAGAGTGAAGAAGAGCATTCTAAGAATGGTCATCATCCCTTTGAGGAGAGTAAAGCTATTGGGATGACCAAGTCCAAGAGAAAGAACTTCATCAGAAGAAGCAAAAGAAAGGCAAAAAAGGCTCAAGAGATCAAGGCCACCTTCAACTCTGCACAGAAACAAGTCTTTATTTCTGCAGGATTTGAAGTGGTAAAAGCTGAAGACAAAACTTGAACTCCAACAACAAGAGTTCTAGTTCATGTCCAAATCATCCTATCATCAATAAGAAGGATGATAAGTTATGCACCACTGCTGTACAACATGAACCATCAAACTCTAAAGGTAGTTCAAACCCCACAAGAACTACCACAACATTTCAGAAGATGAAGATGGAAAGTGAAAGTGATCAAGTTCAGCCTTGTTCTCAAAACAAGACTCCTAGAAGGAAGAAAATGGACTTTGTTATGTGTGGGAGTATGTAACACCCGGTTATTTATCTATTTTGAAGCCGACGAAAAGAGAAAAAGAAATAAAGTCTAAAGTCAAGGGACCAAACTATCCAATGAAAGAAAGACGGTGAGTGGGGGTATATAAAGGGAGAGGGCAGCCCTTACCCTCTCCCCACACCAATATTTCAGCTAAAAGAAAGAGGAGAAGAGAGAAAGAAGAGAAAAAGTTGGTTCGGGTTGGTTCGAGTGAGCCAAAATCGTCGAGAAGCGAGTCAAACCAAAGCTCTACTTCTCGGTGCTATTTGTGTAAGTTCTAGGACCCCACTTTTACTTGTTTTCAAATGATTTTGGGGCTGTAAAGCATAGAAAACCCGTTTTTGTATGTGTATGTGTTTGACCCATTTGGGTGTGTTGCGTGTGATACGTTTAGAGTTTGTTTCCGGGCTTGTGTGTGCTTGAATAGTGTCGTGGTATGCATCCCTAAGGTTTAGGATGGTCGATTTGTGCTTAGAATGAGTTTAGATGAGTTTGGAGGTCGTAAAGGCCAGTTTGCGTTCGGTTGGAACTGCATTCTGCATCAGCTAGGGCTAGGCGACCGACTGGAGATCGAATGGAGGCCATACGGCCGAATAGGGTGCGATTAGGGTCCATTCGCACAATTGAAGGTCCATTCGCACGATTGAAGGGCCAGTCGAATGGAGGTCATGCGATTGAAGGTCCAGTCGCATAAGTGCTCATCCGCATTAGTCCCATTCGCATGAGGTCCATCCGCATTAGTCCATGCGCACGATTGGGTGTTCATTCGCATAAGTGTCCATCCGGATTGGTTCATTCGCATGATGTTCAGTCGCATGGAGGCCATGCGACTGAAGGGTGTCCATACGCCTGAATTGGGCTGTTGCACCCGAGGAGGAGTGTAGTCTAACTTCTGACTTTCGGGGGAAAGTGCAGATGTAAGTTTTGACGTAAAGGATTCCGTAAGAGCATGTAAGATGATGATTAAGGCCTTAGAGAGCATGTTGGGCATGATGATGATGATGTTGCCTGTTTATGCATGTTATGTATGTATGATGTTACCCTGTATGATGATGATAATTGTGTATGATATGTTCCTTATTATGATGCATGTTTATCTTTCTTGTGGCTTTACGTGTCATGTTAATGTATGAATGAAGTATTATGTAATGTAAAGTGAAAGATACTGAAAGAGAAACATGAAGTAAGAATGCATGCATTATTGAATGATGAATGAACGAAGGAAAGGCTTGCAAGCACATATATGAGGTGAGCAACCCTGTTGTTGCAACAGACTCGGATAGCATGCAATCGATGGGATTGCTAATAAGGAGAGCGACTCTATTGTTGCAACAGACATGGATAGCGTGCTATCGTTGAGATTTCCATGAGGTGAGCAACCCTGTTGTTGCAAGAGACTCGGATAGCATGCTATCGTTGAGATTGGCAATGAGGTGAGCAACCCTATGGTTGCAACAAACTCGGATAACGTGCAATCGATGGGATTGCTAATGAGGTGAGCGACCCTATTGTCGGAACAGACTCGGGAGGACGAACGTATAAAATGAACGAAAGTTAACGAATGTAATGGAAGATAATAATTATATTATTGATGTGCATGTATGTTGTATGGTCACGAATGAATGTAAAGCGCAGTATGATTCGATAGAAAGTAAAGAACAGTTTTAACGATGGAAAAGTATGTTTTATTATAAAACTAGAACTCACTCAGCAACGCTGACTTTTATGTGTTTCCAGTTGGCAGGTAAGGATTGCTGAGGATAGCACGGGCGGCTACTCAGCTCTTTTAGGATGACATCCATTTATTTAATGCTTTTGTGATATAATGCAACAATGTATTTTGTAACTGAGTGACGATGTATTATTTGGCAAAAGTTTTTATAATGAAATGTGATGTCATTTTTGAATGTTTCCGCTGCAATGTTTTAGTAAGATAATTGAAAATGTATGTTTTATGTGCGATGATCGACCAGCTGTAAGCGTCCCGGGAACGGGGTCTTACAAGTTGGTATTAGAGCCAAAGTTTAAGTGAAATGGGTAAAATTTTAAAATAAACCTTAGCTTAAACTGAGAATGGGATGGAAAGGGAATGGGATGCCAATCTGAGTAGCTGCGTGCCATCAGGTTTTTTCGTAAGTTAACCGGTATTATGTGCGCATGGTATGTGGTTATGTGTTGTATGTAGATTTAAATACTGATGTAGTCAGGACAGGTAATGCTTGTGGTATGAAGAGTAAAATAAGTGGCTAATATCAACTGGCCATTGTAATTAGGGACTTACTATACTTGATATAAACTGAGCTGTTCCCTTGAATGACCATGTTGGTGTTTGAATCTTTCAGTGTGCGTGTGAATGGCTGGTGGTAGATCTTCGAAAGCTTCACGGGGTGGAGGTCACGGTGCTAAACTGCAACCCAAGAGAGGGAGACCCATAGTTGAGAAGGTGGTTCATGAAGAACCAAAGACCCCTCATCCGGAGGGTGGCGACAAGAGCGCCAATCTGAGAGCCTCAGTAAAGGAGGCTGTGGTGGAAGAAGTTCATCCGGTCATGCAGACGATCCTACCGTTTGTGGTGACTGAAGTGATCAAAGCAGTAAGAGAAGGGGAAAGAAAGAAGAGGAACAGGTCCTCAGGAGAACGAGAGCAACTGGAGCCTGAAGCGGTTCTCTCGGATGATAAAGAAGAGGAGGAAGAAGAAGAGCCTGTGTAGGAGGCGGCACGAGGCTGTAACTATGGGGCGTTTATGAGATGCAAGCCCCCTACTTTCTATGGAAACGGAACTGATGCTGCTGCTCGCCGGTGGGTGAGTGAAATGGAGGCTGTTCTTGATATCAGTGAGTGCTGTGAAGATCAGAAGGTGAAGTTCGCTACCCACTCTTTTGTGGATTTAGCTCTGTGCTGGTGGGACAACATTGTCCAAGCCGAGGGTAGCAGGGCCATCGGGAGGATGAGGTGGTCCGAGCTGAAAAATTTGGTGATTGAGGAGTTTTGTCCACATCGGGAAATGGGCAAGGTCGAAAGGGAGTTCTTGCAACTGGAGGCGGGAAATATGACGCACCAGCAGTACACCACGAAATTCAACGAGATGGCATGTCCGGTGCCGGATCAAGTGACACCTCTATCTCAAAAGATCAAGAGGTACATTCAGGGTTTGCCAGCATATATTCGCAGGCACATGATCACTGCCCGGCCGAGCACATTTAGGTCGGTAGTGGACTTGGCAGGGAGACTGTATGGTGAGAGGACGGTGGTGGTTACTGAAGGTGGAAAGAAGAGCGGTGGTGATCAAAACTAGCAGGGGAAGAGGTTTGGTCGGGGTGATGCTTCGACGGGTAACAAGAAGGCATGGGTGGACGACCGCCGTGTGGTCGCATCAGGTGCTAGTATAAAGAAGTGTGGTAGGTGTGGGAGAGAACATAGCGGGGAATGTAGGCTGGGGTTGAATGTGTGCTTCAAATGTGGGGAAGCCGGGGCATATAGCCAAGGACTGTCGTACGGTACAGTGCTTTAATAGTGGTGAAGAGGGTCATATGAGCAGGGATTGTAAGAAGCCGAGGGCTGAGAGTTCTGGGGCGAAGAATCGGGAGGTGAAGGACCAAGGGCGAGCGCCAGAGCATTCACCATGACACAGGAGGAAGCTAGGACAGACCCTAATGTTATGTCTGGTACGTTTCTAGTGAACCAAACTTTAGCTTCTGTGTTATTTGATTCGGGTGCCAGTAAAAGTTTTATTTATGTTGTTTTCTGTGCTAAGCTTCCTGTTAGTAGTGGACGTGTTGATGCGCCCTTTGATGTAGAAACTGCCATAGGTAAGTCTACCAGGATTTCTGAAATGATAGAGAACTATGATATGAAACTAGAGGGTCATAAGTTTCCTGTTAGACCGTTCGTGATGACCTTAGGTGGTTTCGATTCGGATCTTGGGATGGATTGGCTGGCGGACTCCGAGGCGAACATTGTGTGTCGCAAGAAGATGATTCGGTTGACAACGCCTGATGGGAGTTTGGTAACGGTTTATGGGGATCGAGTCATGACGATCCTGAAAGTAATCTCAATGTCGGTGGTGGGAAAGTGTATGAGGCGTGGATGTAGTGCCTACTTGGCCTATGTAAAGGATGTGCATACGCCAACACCACAACTATCCGATGTACCGGTTGTGTGTGACTTTCCAGACGTGTTCCCAGAAGACTTATCAGGAGTGCCACCTGACCGTGAGATCAAGTTCCAGATTGACTTGATACCAGGTGCACAACCTGTTGCCAAGGCACCTTATCGATTGGCTCCGATGGAGATGAAAGAGTTGATGGAACAGTTGCAAGAGCTGCTTGATAAGGGGTTCATTAGACCGAGTATCTCTCCTTGGGATGCTCTGGTCCTGTTTGTAAAGAAGAAGGACGGTAGTATGAGGATGTGCATTGACTACCGCGAACTGAACAAGTTGACGATGAAGAACTGATACCCCTTACCGATAATAGATGATTTGTTTGATTAGCTCCCGGGTGCCAGTTGATTCTTAATAATAGATCTTTGGTCGGGCTACCATCAGCTGAAGGTGAAAGAACAAGATATCCCTAAAACAGCTTTTCGCACGCGCTATGGTCACTACGAGTTTCTTGTCATGTCTTTTGGTTTGA
>BJCM01233780.1:0-10425 GCA_018326385.1 Flaveria bidentis
TAATAATAATAATAATAATTATAATAATAATAATAATAATAATAATAATAAATTTGATTATGGGTTCTAAACTCTAAGACTATGATATTTTTATGAACTGTTTTGTTTAATAGCAATTACTTTCTTTCTTTCGTTCTTTCTTTTTTTTTCCTTCATAATTTTTAAAAAAATTTTGTTTTAGTCCGAGTTCACATTTTGTTTGACTTAATAATATATTACAACCAAAATTTATTTATATATTCATATGTATGTGCTAAACTTTATTAGCCTGATAAATAACAATTATTACATGTATTTGTTTGTATAAGTATTTTGTTATAATATGTGTGGGTATGGCCACATTACAAACAGAGGTTTCATCGATGAATTTCATTTTTATTGATTTAGTTTTCATAAAAATATATGATAGATATGTAATTTAGAGAAATTGTTAGAAGTCATACAATGAAATTTTTTAAAGAAAAGACAATAAAATAAAATAAAAAAGAGTCATAATAATACTATATTAAAGGTAAAAGTGTAAAACATTACCATATTAATATAGTTATATACCTATAAAAGTCTCGTAAACAAGTGACCAACATCTAAAGTTAGAATGATAGTCTCACCAAATACAAATTATTTGTAGGTTATCACGACCTCCTTTAGAAAAAAAAAAGTTTGACATCTTTGTGACAAGTTAGTCAAGGTACGGATTCTTACCCCACCCTTTATTTTCATGGTATTCGATTTGATTAAAGAAACCCTTTTGACTTTTCATAATCCGTTGAAATTCTTGAACATCTTTGACATCTCTATCCGTTTCAATTGGTCGCACGCTTATTGATATCATGATTCGTTATTATTTGTCATGTTACTTTGGATATATCATTGCAGCTCTATTTTAGTTTGTTGTATTCTGTTACCCGAGCATGTCCCTACTTGTGGGGGTGACCACAAGCACGTCATTGTGGCATCGATGACGTGGCACTAACCGTGACGGTGAGCAGATATCACAGTGTCTCCTTTGGTACTTGCAAGGTACATTGGCCACATTATGTTGAGGAGGCATATGGACTGGTTCTAGGATATATGCATATGATTATGGTGGATGGTTGTTGTGTATGCCCACACTCCATTTTATGTTTGGTACATAGGGTCTACAGCTCTATGTGCATGTCTGTTTTGATATAAGCTATTCGGCTCAATGGATACATCCATATGATACGATTTATTTTTATTGACTTGCCTTACTTCACGTCGTATCATTATATGTTACGTTATATCTTGGTACTATTGCAGTTATTATTATTGTTATCTATGCCTTTATCCGTACTGGGCATTCGTCTCATTCCGTAAATATTTGTTTCAGCAGGTTTACAGGTTCCCGGGCGGGGTGTGAAGAGAGATAAATTGAGCTCTAGGATTTTTGAACAGAGAAGTATAGCCATTTTTATAGCACATGCTAGTTATCCTGTTTTGGCTGATTAAATAATATGTAACGAATACTTTACCCTAGGACTCTCAAACGATGTTTTGATGTTGTATTTCTAACATTTCAATTATGAAATTATGTCTTATGTTATGATTACTATGATAGTGATATGTCAGCCCTAATCGGGTTGGGGTGTTATATATTTCGCCTAAACTTATAAGTTAACTTTACTCTATTATTAATGAATATCAGAATATCTGCACAGATAATAGTAGTATTATGATGAGTTTTTGCTGCATCATTAAATTCTACAATAGTTGAGAGCAATGGTCGTATAGATTAAAATGAGCCCCTGCAATGATGACGTTTCCCCCATAATGGTATGCTCTAATGCTTATTTTCAATCATTTATTTTGATTACTTGTTGACTCCTTTTGTTATTATCTGCAGATTAATGTGTTCTTCATCCTGATTGTTTTGAATTTATAAAATTAATGGTTAGAAGAAGTGTAACTTTGGTCAAGAGAAACAAAGAATGAATAGCATAACCAATATGTCACAATAATAAGATGTCACTAGGAGAAACTTACTGTGTCTAACATTGATCAGCATCTGAATATTATGTTAGGGAGTTTCCTCGGCCATTCTTTAAACAAAATCGTTTTACATTATATATATCAAAATTCATTTGATCTGTTTAGAAACAAAATTTATGAATGAGAATGAGATTCTGCATTAAAAAAATATACTTTTCCCAACTAATCCATTTCGAATAAAATCAACATAACACCTTTTGGATTATTGTTCAATGCAACATAACAACCGATGTATACATACATTCACACAATCTTTCAGTTGAAACAAATAATTATGACAAAGTATAGAATCATTTGTAAACGTATGTTGAGCAAATCAAAATGAGGGAATCAAGAATTCTCGAAATGTAATTGATTTTCATAACTTCTATTTTTTATTTTCTCTCTTATAACTTAGCTACACCTGATGTTAATATTGGTAGCTAAATTGTATTGTCTCGTTTAACTAGGATATATATAGAATGTTTTGATTGGCAACCAAAATTAAGTCGTTGGATATGATTTAAAAATAATCATGCACGTTACAAACACAGACATTACTCCAACAGATGACGGAATCACCGGGATGGACAAAAAATCAATTTGCTCATAGTACATGCCATTAAAAGTGTTGAACTAATTTGAGTTTGCAAATTTCATTATTACTAAGTGGTTGGACATTGCATTACAAGTAAACATAACCCAAATAAACATAACAAATGTCTTATTAATTAACTAGGTCTAGCAACCTAGATGTAAACTTGACATGTAATCCAGCTAAGCTGTGTTTTATAAAATACTATGAAAATTAACAAGTAAGATAAAAAATAGCTGGTGAGAAAACACAAGTTTGCATACATGGATATATTGAATAAAATGATTGAAACAATTTAATTCTAATGGTAATGTCAAGACTTATAATGCATTAGTGTAACATATAAAACAAATTAAAATACAATCAAACCTAACAACTAAAATTGACTATGTGTTCAAATGACGCCTTATGAATGATACACGTGTACGAATCTAGATTTAATCACCTTTGAATATTCAAATGGAGTGAGTTTGTAAAGTCAATAGATCTATCACTGTTTTTATGGTTTGTATAAATTAATGATTGTACTAAGATCAAGTTTATCTAATTATAAACACATATTTATAAGTAATAACATAGTATGATTAGAATTAAATTTTAAATATTATCACGTGACTTCCCAAAAATGTAAAACATATATATAAGTTATGAATACTTACTTTGATAGTCGGATGTAATTTGAATACTAAAATACTAGTTTTTACCCACGGTCTAACCTAATGAATGAATAGTGTCCTAATTTTAAATAATAACATGTTTAAGGAATAAATATTGGTTCGGAAAACGATGGGTTCAAATTAGGATTTGGGTTTCATAAATAATATATTTGATTATACAATATAACTTGATTTATATAAAATGAAATTATTTGATTAAATAGTAGAATTTGACAAATAGTTATTAATAATAAATAAAATAAAATAAATAAAATTTGTTTAAATAATACAATTAAATGTTAATTTTTACCAATTTAATAAATAGAGTATGAATATTGAAAAATAATTAATTATTTAATAACTTTGGTAAAAAAATAATTAATTTGGTAATTAATTATTTCATTAAATTTAATTTGTAATAAATATTGATTTAAAATTATTTGAAGTAAAATATGTTTGATTTGAAATAATTATTATAAAGCTTAAAACATTTAAATAAACTTATACTGTTTTTATAGTACTTAGATCTTTAAAAATAAAGAAAATAGAAAATTATATTTTTTTAGAATTTTCAGAATTCAATTAAAATTTGTGGATTAATATTTAATTTACATTATACTTTTTACATTAATTTAATAATATAATAACTTTTTCGAATTTGAATGTCATAAAAAATGAGTTTTAAAAAAATTACATGGGTGTCGGGGGTCAAACCCGACTCCCCTATGTAAAGTATGAATGATTTAACCAGCGAGCCAAGGCCCATAAACTGATTAGGTTTGCATTTTAATTAAAAAAGCAAGGTTTCGGTTTTAGTTAATAAAAATAATACTAAGACGAATTCCCAAATTCCATATAAACCTTATATCTGAATCGATCCAATGAAGCCCAATATGTCAATTTAAATAAAATTTGATTATGGGGCTTTGTTTTCCTATATATAAACAAGTGTGTTGAGATTGATACGAGATGGAAATGATGATGATATTCCAATTGCTTGCGTATGAATGTTTTGATATCAATAGGGATGAAACCTCTCTACTTGAATCTTAGAATGATCATAAGGTTGATATAGACTTGTTTGCAAGTCCCGATGAAGATGAGGATCAAGTGTGTTGTTTTTTTTGTGTCGTAAGTGCTAACAAAGATTAAAGGAGGCTGATTAGGTTGTACATTTCGCCTCTATTATATAGTCCTAATTCTAACTTTCATACCGATCAAGTCAAAGATTTTCATTGGGGGTCGATTTGAATTGCTAGTGATTTGAATGTTTATTGACCAATTGATGCCGATATCACTGTTACAATGTTCGTATTTGCATTTCAAATAAATAATTTGATTCAACTGATTGATTTTTTGAGTCCTAATAGAGTTCAATTTCTTTTCAACTTAATCAAAATAGACGACATTAATTTCAAAAGTTTGACGGTTACAGGTTCAAATCAAATTTAAGAAGTGAATTAAAATAGTTTGATAGAGTTAATTTGGTTGAAAACTTAGGTTGTGGTGATTTCCGGAGCATTTCCGAAGACACATCGGAGTTTGGACCGACAAGGAAGGGAATCGGGCTCAAATTAGGCTTTCAGTTATGTTTTTGTTAACCATAAACAGTTACCACTCCGAAACAACTGATATCGTTAATGGTCATCGCATAGTTTATCATTGTACTACATGTCAATAGAGTGACAAAGTAATCATCATAAAACCTGTATATGTCTAAGATTAACACAAGTTTATCATCATTGACCTGAAATAGATGTCAAATCACTAATGACATAACAATGTTTTCGATAGTAGTGCCATGACAACACCATCCCAACAAAATGATCTTCGGAACAACAATGTCTACCTAATAACATGGTAAACCAAATGTCAAAGACCAAAAAACCAAAATAGATAATGGTGCAGCTATGGTTCTTAACCATCATCGATACAACAATTATCCCAACAGTAGAATGAAGGAAACAACCTGCTCAAGCTCAAGCTCGGTCTTAGAAAAGCTAGTGGCAACACCATCGACATATGGTCCTTTCCAATAGCAAGCAAAACCATTAATCAAGGAAAAATTCCAACACAAATCCATCCAACAAATAAAAACCCTAGAGAGAACCAACATTCAAACCTAAGATGAGCATCAAGTCAATTAGATGATGTAATCCCCTTCATCATCAACGTAATGAATCATCAAATAACAAAGTTTCAAATGATGTAATTATCATCAACACATATATGCAATTGTTTAATGCATGAGGTGTCGAGTGTTTAACCTAATATTACAACTAATAAATGAAGGATTTTTAAATTTTATTGCTTCTTATATTAGGATTTATTTTATTGATTTATAACATATTATGGTAATAATTAAAAAAAGAATTTCTAACCTAAATTTTAAAAAGTGTAAGGAAAAATTCTTAAGCATCAATCTTTTTAATAATATATTAAGATCAAATTACAAGGAAAAAATTATTAGAAGAGTATCTTAGATATAACAAATTTTGTTTTTTTTCCCTCACTTTTTTCAAAAACATTCATTACCTATATATACAATATTATTTTTTTTAAATTATACCATAAAAATGAGTATCTTTTTATTTTCAAATTCTGTACAGTATTGTTATATACATTTAGCTTTAAAAAAATTATGTTTTTAAGCCCATATCAAATTTTGCTTATCATTGTGTTTTCCTGTAGTTTATTATGTTTTTCGATTTGTTATTGTGTTTTTTAACACTATTATGTTTTTCTATAATAACAAATCTTGAAAAAAAACATGGTAGTGAAATACTGATGTTACCTTCTAGTAAGTAAATACAATTATAAAATAATAAATAATTTATCTAATATATTAAATACTATGAAGTAAAACACATTTATAAAATAACTCATTACAAAGCTCAATGAGAAAGCTATGGAGGTAAGCAAGTAGAGGATAAAGTTTTGAATTAAATGGCAACATGCTTTAAGGGTTGAATCAAATTTTGGTGATAGGTTAAAATTTTGTGAACCTATAGTTTGAACACTTATAAATATCAAACCAGTATGGTTTGAATGGGACTATCTAATTGTATATTTAAAAGACTCCTAACATATGTGTGTGATAAATATCAAGAGATCGTTTGGTCTCATACTATCTGATTATAAAGCTGATCGACTTGATAAATGTTTTAAAAACGATACAAAATTGATTAGAAAAATAGGCAATGTGTATGCATTAAGCTTTCACTCTTAATCGTAATTTAAATCACTAATCTAAACATTACTTGTTCTTCAAAACTCAAAAGTAATTAATTGTCAAACTACTAAAGATTAGTTAAGTAGCTGGCATGATTAAATTTAATATAAGATCAAGGTGTATAAAATTAACATGTCATATCAATCTTTCTACTCTAGTTAATATTATTTTAAAACTTTTTAATATTTTAATAATTAAGAAATAAATCTATTTATTAAGTTTATTTCTAAATAAACTAATATTTTTAGAAAGTCAATTTTTGAAAAACTAAAAACTATCAAAATTGGGAGTTGTAATAATAATATTTTTAAAAATAACATTTTTATACAGTTTATTTTAGAACAAAATGTTTATTATAGAAAAAAATGTTTGTTTTGAAAAAAAAATTAAAAATAACATTATAAAATATTGATATCACTGTTTTATTATTTCAGGCATATCATATTTTAAATATCATTATATAATTAATAAATTTATTATAATAATATTTTATTTATTCAACCCATGTAACACACGTGTTTACTAAAGCTAGTACTGTAATAAAAAAGAATCTCAAATATACACATGTTAACACCATATTTTTTCTCATAATTTTTTTCTTGTTTTATCTCCTATTTAACAATCACATTAATTACTAATAATATTATTTAGTTTTTTAAATTAAAACGGTTTTTTCATAAGTTAAGAAGAAATTTTATTAATGTTATTTTAAGAAAATAATTTTTTTAAAAAAATTCTAAAATAGGAAAAAAAATTAAAATACAAAATATTTTAAAATTGGTATTTTATAAATAAAAAATAATTAGAAATGGGATTTATGTCACTAATCTAATAAAAGAGTATCTTAAATGGACAGATGTGAACATCATATATTTTCTCAAAAATTTTTTTGTTTCCCTCTCCTACTTAATAATCACATTAATTGCTAATAATATTATTTAACATTAAAAATTAAAATAGTATTTTAATAAATTAAGAAGAATTATTTTATTAATTTTTATTTTTAAGAAAATAATTTTTAAAGAAAATTTTCTAAAAATCAATTTTTTTTTCAAAATATAGAATATTTTAAAACTGATGTTTTGTAAAATAATTTTTTAAAAATATAAAATAATTAGAATTGGTAATTTTGAAGAAAAAATTCTAAAAATATTAATTTCAATTTTTTCGTATTATAAATCACAATTTTAATTATTTTAAAACGTATATAATAAAAATAAAATTTTCATTCTATTTATAATAAGGAAGATTTCAATCCTAATTTATTTTAAAATATAAAATTATAATGAATACATTTTCATTATATTTAATGCTTTATATTTGATAAGTATTTGATATGTATGCAAAATTAATTTTACTGAATATTTAAGACACTTAAAACAACTTTTTAAGCACAATGTACATGTGTTTTATGAAATGGTTTCTAAAATACCGATATTAAATAAACTTCTCCTAATTAATACATTATTTAATACATATTGATTATTTAATTCATAAAATTAAGTATCATCTTATTTATTAAAATTTAAATAAAAATGTAATTACATTTACTATTTATACTTTTATAACTAGATATTATTCATATTAAATATTATCTTATTTAAATAAATATGTATATAACACTAAATGCTTACACAGTTATAATAATAATAATAATAGTAATAGTAATAATAATAATAATAATAATAATAATAATAATAATAATAATAAATAAAAATAAATAATCAATGTTTATAGCAGGTCAATTGAATTACGATCTTAAAAAAAACTCGATAACACCCGTCGCATTGCGCGGGTCAACCCACTAGTATTATACAATATAAAACCTTTTACAACGGTAAAAAGTCGTTAGATGGTGGGCCCCACACCCAATGACCTTTTTGGTTCCCTACGTAACGTTCCAATTTTAGTCCACAGCCACAGTGACAAAGTGTCGCTAAAACATGTCGCGTCGTGTGATTTTTTGGTGTCGGCGGTGGTGTCATCCACCGCTGAGACACGCCATGCCTCACTGTGTATGTGCCCCATCACCATTATAAATATGCACACCACGAGAGTCATTCACCAGGTAGCTCAAAGGTGCAAAGTAACCACTAATGCACCACCTTCAAGCTTCATAATAATCTCTACATTCTCCAATACACCTTAATCTCGATCTTTGATCAGAACCCCTATATCCGGTGACCGGAGAATTCAACTTCCGATAAATCTACGAAACGTGTTTGTAACACCCAGATATTTTCTTTGAAGCCGACGAAACAAGAAAAAGAAATAAAGTCCAAAGTCGGGGGACCAACCTTTGGATATACCGGAATAGAAGTGGGAGCACATCACCATGGATTTCATTACGAAGCTGTTGCGTACCCCGAAAGGGTATGATGTTATATGGGTTATTGTTGACCGTCTGACGAAGAGTGCTCACTTCCTACCGATCCGCGAGACATATTCATCAGAGAGGTTAGCGGATCTTTTCATCAAGGAGATTGTAACTCGTCACGGTGTACCGGTGTCTATTGTGTCTGATCGTGACACCCGGTTTACATCCAAATTTTGGAAAAAAATCCATGATGCTTTGGGGACGAGGCTACATATTAGCACGACTTATCTTCCTCAGGCTGATGGTCAGTTAGAGAGGACCATTTAGACATTGGAGGACATGCTTCGGGCATGTGTTATCGATTTTGGAGGAAGTTGGGATGACCACTTACCATTAGCTGAATTCTCATACAACAACAGTTATCATGCTAGTAATGGTATGCCCCTTATGAGATGCTATACGGTAGGAGATGCAGAACACTCGTTTGTTGGGGTGATATTGGTCAGAAAGAGTTATGGAGCGTCGAGGTAATCAAGGCTACGACTGATAAGCTTGAAAAGATCAAGGCCTTCATGAAGGCAGCCAAAGATAGATAGAAGTCGTATGCTGATAAATGACCCAGAACGATTGAGTTTAAGGTCGGTGACCGGGTTATGTTGAAGGTCTCACCTTCGAAGGGGATCATTCGATTCAGAAAGCGGAGCAAGTTGAGCCCAAGGTATATAGGGTTATTCCAAATCATCGCTCGAGTAGGAGAGGTGACCTTAAACTTAGAATATTTTCCTGATTTTTGGGGAAAAGTGTAATGTAAGTTTTGACTTGGGGGTTTCCCGGGGGCTATGTATGTTGACTTTAGAATTCATTTATGATGATGTTTGATGTGCCCTGTATGATGTGATGATTGTATGATATGTTCCTTGTTATGACGTATGTTTATCTTTCCATGGCTTTACGTGTTATGTTAATAAATGAACCGAAAGTATTATGTAACGTAAAGTGAAAGATAATGAAAGAGGAACATGATGAATGAATACATGCATTAACGAATGAATGAACGTAAAAAGTCTTGCAAGCAAATGTATGGAGGTTCACACCCAATGAAGGGTATTAGCTCAACTTTGTCCGGGTTAGCTACCCTAGAAGGATGCACACTGGGGTCTAATCCTTGTGATTGACCATATGTATGGGATCCTTGCCGCTTGCCCTAGGTACTGGAGTCAGCTACGTGCATAATGTTCGTGGTCTGTGAAAGACCTCAGGCCCAGTAACCAGCTTCGTGCACAATGTTCGGGGTATAGCATATGGCATTGATCCGGAATGAAAAAGAAAAGATAAATGGTGAATGTGCTTGCCCTAGGTACTGGAGTCAGCTTCGTGCACAATGTTCGGGGTCTATGAAAGACCTCAGGCCCAGTTACCCGCTTCGTGCACAATGTTCGGGGTAATGTACATGTCACTAGATGTAATGAACGAATGAATGTTAATGAACGTAATGGAAGATAATAATGATATTATCTGTATGTACGTATGATGCATTATCACGAACGAATGAAATGTATAGTATGGCTTTGAAAGGAAATAAATAACGATTTTATCGACGTAATGTATGTTTTATTATAAAACTAGAACTCACTCA
>BJCM01233788.1:0-15215 GCA_018326385.1 Flaveria bidentis
GATCCTATGTTCAGAATCCTTCACTCTACAACTCAGTTCCAACTCTAGCTGTTTCAGGAGCACCATTCCAAACAGCTTTCGTGTCTAGTTCATCTGCTCATTCCCAAACTAGCACCTTAGGAATAGAAATGCCAGGGTCATCTGCTACCCAATATATAGTTCCTGAAGCAAACACACAAAGTTGAAGACTGAGAATCTCGTTAATGTCACAGTGGAAGTTGCCAAAGAACACATGGATCTTCTAGCCGCGGTTGTACAATCTTATGATGGTTTAGTTGCAGGTAAGATTGAAAATTGTCATCTTGCAAATGAGGATTATGAGCAAGTTGATGAAAATGAGCAAGAAATGATGGACATAATATGGGCCTTGGCGAGTGTTGTCAGAAGGGCTAAGAAGTTTGTGAAAAAGACAGGGCAGAATCTAGTAGCCACTAAAGATACAACCTTTGGTTTTGACAAAACCAATGTCACTTTCTTCAACTATGGTGAAAATGGGCATTTTAAACGTGAATGTGTAAAGCCCAAGAAAACTGGAAATGGAAACCCATTTCCAACATTCAACCGTCAAGATAAAGACATGAGTGGAACTGCATCTTCAAGCAAAGAGACAAAGGCCTTGACTGCTCAAGGTAATGAAGGACAGGACTGGTCCTTTCGCTTTGTTCCCTAGGTGAATCAAAAATTGCCTATGTTGAGGCATTGGATGATGGATCTGCGAGTGAAAGTGAGATCACAGCTCAGAAAATGATGTCAGATACCAAAGAAGCTGTGACTGTGGTAAATCACTTGGTTGAGGAAGAGCTCAGAGCAACAAACTCAGAATCTCCAGTAAATGAAGAGTTTGAAGCAGCGTTGATGGCTGACTCGTCTGATTCCTCACAGGTAAGCTCTAATGACCAATTATTTGATGAACATGCTTGCACTGAATGTAACAAATTTAGGGATTGCATTGATCTAAAATTTGCAAGGTTATTAGAACACAATGAAAATTTAGTAAACGATTTACAACTCTGCACTGAGGCAAATCGTATTTTAAAACAAAATGAGTGTAGTTACAAAGAAAAAATAGAACTTTTGGGAAAACAACTAAGGAAGCAAATGACATAAGTTTTATTTGAATTCTTTGGAAGAAACGAAGAAAGAAAAAGCAGTTTTAGAAGTCGAAGTTGATTCCTTAAAACAAAAACTGCATAGTTTGGCTAGTTCTTCACACATAGTTCAAAACATAGTCAAAGAATGAAACAATGGGGAAGCTTTGGGTTAAAAAGTAGTTCCACCACCACATGCAATCCTTCTGAATACTAAAAGTAGACCAATCAATAACAACCCAGTTAAGGATCACGTGGTGTCTACTAATCTGGTTAGTGATCCCGATTCTACAGGAAAACCTATGAAGGACATAACTGTACAGAAGGAGTCTACTTTGAAATTAAAAGGAAAAATGCCTATTGAAAATTTGGATGATAAATTTGAAAAGGTTAATTTAAGGTCACGTTCACACATGTCTACTTCTGAACCCAAAATGACTAAACCAGTTAACCAAACACGTGTTACACGTCAAAGTCCAAATAATTAAAGGTTAAAGATGTTAAAAATGTCAAACAATTAATTTTGTTAAAGAAGCCGAAACATCTAAAAGAGAAGTGACTAAACCCAACCAGACACCTCTCACATCTGTACCAAATTCAACCCCACATAAACATTTTCCTCAACCTATAGAAAGGAGATCATGCTACAGTTGTGGAAACACAAGGACATATTTCTTCTAATTGTCCTTACTATCAGACTCCTAAAAAGAAAATTGAACTTTATGATGCGAAACCAAGTTTTTCTAAAAGGAGATATAATACTCCACCTAAGAGTATTAGTGAACCTAAAGTTGAAACTATTAGCTAGTCGTCTGTTTATCACAAACAGGCCTTACACAAAATTGGTTTATGGAAAGAAAAATCAAGTAATGTGTCTGATAATGACAACAAGAAAAAGAACGATGTGCCCTCAACCTATGATGGGAAGTGGGTTGAGTTCATGATGTGTGATTCCTCTGGGTCACCCAAGCCATTTAAGGCTTGTGTCGCAAACCTGAACTGAATAATTCCTTTGAATATGCAGGGTGTCCGCTACAGCTCTATCACAAATACCTGATTTGTTGATAGTGGGGCGTCTAGGCACATGACCGGGAATTCATCCATCCTTTTCAACGTCAAACAAATTAAAGAGGGACATGTATCATTTGTTGGAAATAAAGGAGGTTATATCATCGCTCAAGGCGAAGTGGGAAATGAGAAAGTGAAGTTTGACAAGGTCAACTACGTTCAACAACTACAGAATAACTTACTTTTAGTCTCCCAAATCTGTGATAAAGGATTCAAAGTTGTATTTGACAACAACAAGTGCTACATGTTGAAGAAGGATTATGTTATCCAGGAGGACAAAGTTTTAATGTCAGCTTAAAGATATAATGATCTGTATGTCTTGGATCAATCAAAAGCCTCCACAACGGAGAACACTGTCCAATGCTTCTTGTCAAAGACAACAGAGAGGGATTCAATCTCTTGGATAGGAGAATGGGATAAATTAATCGTAGGAAGATGAATCATCTCATACAGAATGATTTAGTGAATGGAGTAACAGTCAAGAATTTCAAGCTTCTGGATTTGTGTGTAGCATGTACGAAAGGGAAACAGACCGAGAAGTCTCACAAGGAAAAGAAAGTTAATTCAATTGACCTTCCTTTCGAGCTTCTACACATGGATCTATTTGGCCCAGTCAGCACAAAGAGCATTGCTGGAGATTTGTACTGTTATGTGGTAACTGATGATTACTCAAGATTCTCTTCGGTGTTGTTTCTAAAATCCAAATCAAAGACTTTTGAATCATTCAAACATCTAGTAACTACTTTGGAATCACTCTACAAGCTGAAAGTAAGGCAGATTCGCTCAGACAACGGAACAGGGTTCTAGAATCAATGGATGGAGGCATTCTGTAGAGAGAAAGGAATTATACATCAATTCACGTTTTCCTACACTCCACAGATGAATGGGGTTGCTAAAAGAAAGAATCAGAGCTTTATAGAGACAGCAAGAACGATGTTAGCTGACTCCAAACTGTCGATTCAATTTTGGAACGAGCCAGTGGCCATTGCATGCTACACTCTCAATCGAGTCTTGGTGGTCAAACGTCATAGTAAAACATGCTATGAACTGCTCAATTGACGTAAACCAAACTTGGAGTATCTCAAACCATTTGGGGCACTATGCATGTTATTAAAGAAAACTCAGACTGGAAAGTTCAGTGAGAAGGCTAAAGAAGGTATCTTTCTTGGATACAATATACCAGACAAGAGAGTTTATAACAACTCAACAGGTAAGGTAGAAGTGTGGTGAAATGTTGATGTTCAAAGATACACAAACCCCTTCTAGAAAAGGACCTTCTTTCTTTTTCGACTATGATGGATTTTTTTAAGTCCTTCAACCTACCTCCCTCTCTTCCTGATGATAAGTTATCGACTAAAATGATGTATGATGTTCTAAACACTCCTCCACAAGACTCGACAACATCGATTCCACTATACGATTCTTTGAGTCCTTCAGGGGAGAGCTTGATGTAAGTGACTCCTCCTCTAATGATGAAGCAGTGGAGACTGAAAATGTGGACCAAGAAGAACAGGTTCTCGCTAATTAAAGTACACACGCATCAAATCTTGATGCCTTTGACACTTCTGAACCTCATACTCCAACAACTACCGATACTGAACCTGGAATTCAAAATCTGGATCAGGAAGTAGTTGTTCCCACCACTCTGGATCTTGAATCAACGTGTATCATCCCCTGGACAACATCATTGGGGATGTACTATTGGGAGTGCAGACCCGAAATCAGCTATACTCAGCTGATTATGCCCCAGTCATGGAACAAGGCTATCTTCACGATGGTGCTTATCGATATTTCGTGTCTCAGCTTGAGCCAAAATAAGTAAGTGAAGCCTTAAACAATGAGGCATGGGTTAGTGCTATGCATGAAGAACTCCTACAGTTCAAGAAGTTAGGAGTATGGACCCTTGTGGGCAGACCAAAAGGTGCTAAGGTGATTGACACTAAATGGGTCTTGAAGTGTAAGAAAGATGACCAAGGAGTCATAATCATAAACAAGGCTCGGCTTGTGGTTCAAGGGTTTAGACAAGTCGAAGGCATTGACTACAATGAAGTGTTTGCACCTATGGCTCGGATGGAAGCTATTCGTATCTTTCTAGCCTATGCATCCTACATGAAGATTAAAGTTTATCAACTAGATGTAAAAAGTGCATTCCTTCATGGTGAAATCCGTGAGACAATCTACGTTAGTCAACCTGAAGGATTCGAGGATCCTTGTCATCGGGATATAGTTTATAAACCGGACAAGGCTCTCTACGTGCTCTATCAAGCCCCTAGAGCCTGGTATGAGAAACTCTTAAATCATCTAGTGAAACATGGTTTTCGCGGAGGGGTTATTGACTACATGTTATTTATCATAGAAAAATATGATGATTTACTGCTGGTACAAATATATGTGGACCTAAACCTACACCATCTTCCTAGAACCCAAACACTACTACCTACCCAAACCATCCCCTCAGCCTTCCAAACATCTCTCCTTGGAGGAGTTTAAGGTGATCAAGATGAAGCTCACTAAATGTACAACCTTGAGCGATATCTCTTATGAGGAGGGATCTATCAAGCTAACCTATGTTGACGGGTCCTCAAGTTCCCTCACTAGAGATCAATTCCTTGATTTTCCTAGAGGAACATTGGACCAAACCATTAAACTCATTGGCCTTAACTTTGATTCACTAAATAAAGAAGAGAAGAAGCTAAGAAGAAGGCTGGTAACTCTTCTAGATGCAAAGAAAGGGGATATAGTACCAAGTCAGCCCCTTGTGCCAAGAAAGAAGATCATCCAGTGGGGGTTTGAAGACTCTTCTCACAACTTTTTTATTGGGAGAGAGAATGGTGAGATAAACAAGCTCAATGCCTCATATCTGCTACACTTAAGCAGGTTTGAAATTGCTGAGTTCGCAAAGAAGCCATTCTCCAACCCCTCCAACACTGAGATAGCTGCTCACATCAGAAATCATATGAGTAGTCTTCATCTAGGTGAGCTAACTGCTACGACCAAGATTGAAGAAGAGTTGAGTTGAGAGAGAAGGATAAAAGGGAAGGATCAGTAACCAAAGGCAAAGCCTTTCTTCAAATTATTGAAGGTCATGAACTTGAGTCCATAGTTAGATGGGAGTATAACTACAACTCCCGTCAACTAACTCTCTTCTGGGGGTCAAAACAAGGGGTGCATATCATTCAGAGTGACAGACTGGATCTCCTGTCCATGAATGATCTGTACAAACTTCTCAGCACCAATTCAGGGAAGAACAAAGAAACGAATAAATATCTTATGTCCCTGGTGCTGAAGGTTTTGAGAAGTAGGAATAAGTGAGGTTTTGGTAGCATCAAACTAGGGGAAGTTTGTTGGATCTAGAAAGGGTGGTGCAACCAAAACAAAACACTTAGACAATTTTGGTACAACTAATAAAGGTCTTCCAAAGATCTAGAAGAACTTTCGAAGGAAAGTGGAGTTCTTTCGAATGGAAAGTCAGAAATTCCGAAGATTATGTCCGAAGAATCTTCCAAACAAAAACTCAAACTTCTGAAGACAAAGTCTTCTCTCTTCCAAAGATCAATACTTAGAACAGACCAAGACAATGACTTTCAAAGTCTAAAGATCTGAAGAAAGTCTCAAGCCTCGGAAGAAGTAGCCTCTTCCGAAGTATAACTGGCTTCGGAAGAACAACTTCTTCTAAAGCCAATTAACCTTTGGAAGTGCCTACTATGAACCGGTGGACATAAGTATGGTCCTTCTGACACTATGCTGCAAATCTCTGATATACTGCATGGCATTTTCCCATGCCCATGTAGTTGACCATACTTTATTACATTGTTCACCTTTTATCAGTTAGTACAGTTGCCAAGTTTAGTTGGTGACAAAAGGTAAGTCATGGACATGTCATGACTACATTATCTTAGATAATATTTTATCTAAGATACTTTGTCTTTAGCGATGTAGTAATTGCTTTAGTCATAGGTTTCCAGTTGGTATCAAACTATATTTGACAGTAGGTAATAGTATATATAGTTTTTCATTGTAACGCATGTAATATGCTTGTAAGAGTATTGTAATACTTTAAGTTGAGAAGTAATATATACAAGTGCCTTTAAAATTATCTTCTTGTGTTCTTAGTTACTTAATATATTATTATCAACTCTCAAAGGGATTCTACATCATCTAACCGAATATGTTAAAGTGAGTTTGAGAGAAAACAAGAGTTTAGTGACAAAACCCGATCATGCAAACTACCACTATCAAAGATCCATACATTCTTATTTGCCTTAAGATGTTCCTACAAAAAAGAGATGTTTAGTTACATTTGGAAACCCAAGACCGATAGATGTTCCTACAAAAAAGAGATGTTTAGTTACATTTGGAAACCCAAGCCTTGTCGGTCTTGGGCTTATCACAAGAAGTTGAAGACAATGCAATAGTAATTGATCTTATAGTCAAATTTGGAGGATTATTTGCTGATGTTGATGAAGAACTTTGAGTCACATGGTCTTTTTTTGTCTTCCACACCACTTTTGGAAGCTTAGACTTGACCTTCAATGCTTCTAAATTTTTGACAACTTCGGAGGTTTTGGAGACTAGGCCTTCGGAAGATCTTGCTTACACTATAGTAGGCTTCAGAACTTTAGAAGTATTCCTTTCTTTCGTGACCAACTTTTCTTCTGAAGGCTAGTTTTAATTTCTCTTTTTTTCATTTTGGAGCTTTCGAAGGGAAAATAATTTCCTTTTGAAGCTTGTTTCTTCTTCTTCTCAAAAGGTTCTTTTTTGATCATGTGGATATTACTTTTAGGATTGTAGAGGCAATCCTTTGCAAAATGAGAGGCACTACCACATATGACACAGTCCATTTTCTTCTTTCTAGGATTCTTCCTTTGAAAACAAGGCTAAACTTGATCACTTTATATATCCATCTTCTCTTTTCAGATGATATGACAATTCTTTTAGGGTGAGAACTACCTTTAGAGTAGGATGGTTCAGGTTGTGCAGTAGTGATACACAACTGATCAACATTCTTTATGATGTTCGGGTGATTTGAACATGAACTAGAACTCCTGGTACTAGAGTTCAAGTTTGAGTCTTTAGCCTTAACCACTTCAAAACTTGCAGAGATAAGACTTGTTTCTACATAGAGTTAAAAGTGTCCTTGATCTTTTGAGCATTCTTGGACTTTTCAAGTTCTTCCTTCAAGACTTAGTCATCACAATTTCCTTTCTCTCCTTAGGAGAATAATGACCCTTTTTAGGATGTTCTTCTTCACTCTTCTCAGAGACCTCCTTCACTATCTCCTATTCATCCTCTTTACTAAAGCTCATCTTCACAAGTTCCACACCTAGGAGATCTTACAAACAAGATTGTGTGTGGAGGAGCAATCTCAGTAGATCCCAGTCCTTGCTTATTCTCATAACAAATATTTGCATGCAAGGATAAGCATATAATGTTCTCAAAGGTCTCTTCTTCAAGAACACATTTTTGTCCTAGCTTTGTTGATGACAAGCTCAGCTTGGCACTTAGTTAACTTAATGATAAGATCTTTGATTTGAGTCCTATAATTGGTGTGCTCGTGTTTAAGAGATGAAATGGTTTTCTCTAAATCTTCTATTTTAAGTTTGTAATCATTTTCAGCTCTTTTGCAATCGGATTTTAAGATATTCAAAGACTCAAGATCAGATCTCATCTCTAAGTTATAGGACCTGTATCTGTTAACTTTAATGGTACATTCAGGTGTATAGAGATAATCAAATATTTTGGCTTCATGATGGTCAGCCATCAGTGTTTGGTTTGGAGATACATCTTTCACCTGAAAGCTCTGGTTAAAGCCTCCTTCTTCAACAACTGCAACTTGCTACTTTGGCTTCTTATTCTAGTTCGCTCTATCATTGTAGTTTGGTATGGTTTGTGCTTGGACACCATTTGTCCTTGGTGCCTTTCACTCTCTAGAAAATTCTCCCATTTGGTTACAATTGTAACAATTCACTTTGCTTTTATCCAGCCCAAACATTCCACTGGCTGCATTGCTTTAAAACTTTGTCCCTGTCCTCTTGTAGAACATCTTGGCTCTGTGAGTGAAAAGAGCCATTTGTTGAACTATCTCCATGTACTCCAGATCATTTGGATGGATGCAGTCAAGATCTTCAAGGGTAAAGAGAGTTGCCAGAACTTTCATCAGTAGACACAAAAGCTTGTGAAGAGCTTGTCTCTTGGAATGGACCTCCTTGAGTATAACTCTCTCTTGGTATCTCCGGGAAGGTAATGAAAGGACCCTTTTATGAGTTGTTAGGGTAGCAGATAAGATGATATTATGGTTCTCTACAATCCCTTTCACCACATGAAGGGTTGAACTCAGTTGATTGATGGAGTTACCAGATGGATTTTACATGTTCATCTCTATCTAGTATCCATTAAAAATACCATACAACTCTATAAGAGTGAGAGTCTTAAGGTTTTTAGTTCTCTTGATAACAATACAATAATGTGTCCATTGTCTAGGAAGAGAATACATGAACTTCCTTACAATGTCCCTGTTTTTAAGAGTCATTCCAACATCCATTAGAGTGTCCATAATATTAACATACCTTAAGTATTGCTGAGTCATGGTTTCACCTGTTTTGAAGGTGATGTTTTTAAACTACTCCTTCAGGATATCCTTCTTGTTCTTCTTGGCTTCAATTGACCCCTCATACAACAGTTTCAATGCATCCAATAGTTGTTTAGCTATTTTGCACTTCTTGAAGCCTCTGTCTATGGAGTTAGGAAAAGTAGTTTGAAGGGCTGTTATGGCTTTCTGATCAATCTCTATTCTCTTTCTGTCTTCTTCAGAATAGTTAGCCACCTCCTTTGGAATCATACCACCTCCAGCAATAGTTGAATAGGTGCTTGGTAAGGAGGCCGAGAGACAACAACTTCCCACATCTTGGAGTCTTGAGCCTTGATAAAGCCTTTCATTCTTTGACACCAAGTATCAAAGTCTTCAAGAGTGATCAATGGGGACTTTTTAATGGTTTCGGTTTCCATATCAGCATTTATGAGAGCTACCATTTGAGTTGTTAAGTGTTTTGTGAGACTGAGGGATCTAAGATGGTGAGATCTTACAATCAAGAGACTAGAATCACTTTAATACCAAATGCTAGACCATTTGACGGATGGTTACTACACTTAGTCTCATAATGAAAAGAGTGTCTAGAACACTTAACAGATTAAATAGGGAACTAGGACTTTGTTTATGATATTAAGAACACAAGTAAGCAAGAGACATAAACTAAAGAACAACAACAAGGATATTTCATTTTCAAGATTGCAGTATATTGCTTCTAAACTTCTATTACAAGTGTTACAAAGCATGAGAAAATAAGATTCAAGGACTTGATATACTTTATTCTACATCCTATAGCCGACCATACTTAGAAGGCCAGCTAGATACATATGATCTAGACGACAAAACCAATGTAGAGTCCAAAAGGCAGATATGCAAAAAGTTACAAACTCAGACCTCAATGTATAGTTACATAAAACATGGACCATTCACCAACTTATATAAGTTGGTTGGTGAGTCATCAGAGTTGTAGCGGAAAGTTAGTCAGCTTTTTGAAAAGTACATCAGAGAAAGCATGTTCTTCAAAGTCTTCAGACGAAATCTATCTTCACTTCATAAGCTTTGAAAGACTTTGTCTTTGAAGTTTCAAAAGATTTCACCTTTGGCTTTGGAAGATATTGGTCTTGGCTTTGAAAGATTTTACACTTACATTATTTCTGAAGTAGGGTGTAAAACTTCCGAAGCAAATTTCTACTTTGCACTAAGTGCTTGCATGCATGAAAGACTTATTTTGTTTTGGGTGCATCAGCCTTTCATTAAACCTTACAAGGATGCATATAAAGGTTAGCTTGTTTATAGATTTTGTGTAACTTCTAATGTGGTCTGATTACTGTAGTTGAGAACTTGTGTGATTATCCTCTAGTTTGCCTAAATTTTAAAATGGTCTGTGTAATTTAGTTTAAAAGTTGCATAATTTCTAATTATGATATTGTAATTTCTTAATGTGTTTGCGTAGTGCAAGATTGGTGAAGGGGGTAAATGCAATAGTTTCACGATGTTAGGAGAGTTAGAACACTTAATATATCAAATTGGGGTACCGGATAATAATTAAACAAAGACTACAAGTAAAGAACGAAACAAGAACACAATAATATAGTTTTTAAAAATTGATACATATTTCTCTCAAGTTCTTACAAAGTGTTACAAAGCTTAAAATGAAATAACAAGTACTTGAGACACTTTATACTACATCGTACAACAATCCATACTTTGAAGGCCAGTTGAAAACAATAATCTTGAAAACAATAATCTAGACAACAAGATCAATGTAAAGTCATGAGGAAGATTGACCTTTGACTAGTGACTATAACATGCTAGAGCTCACATCCTTGTCTAATAAAAAGGATAAAAGTACTGTAGGATCGTTTAAGGGATGGTCAATACAACCAGTCTTACAATAAGGAGAGTGTTTAGAACACTTAACATATCAAATAGGGAACCTGGACAATATTATGATACTTAGCACACACATAAACAATGAGTCAGAACTAAGAAAAACAACAATAAGAATATGGTTTTCAAGGTTAAAGTATATTGCTCTCAAGTTCGTTTATAAGTGTTACAAAGCATACATAGAAAGATAAGGACCTGAAATACTTTATAATACTATCCTATAGTTGGCCATACTTAAAGGGTCACCTGGAAACACTAATATAGACAACAAGATCAATGTAAAGTCAAAAGGCAGATTTCGTTTTGACTAATTACTATGACATCCCATAGCTCACATCCTAATATATTACAAAAGTATAAAAGTATATAAAGTAGAAAGTTACAGACTCAAGACCTCAATATACAGTTGCAAAAACATGGTCCTTTTCACCAACTTGTATAAGTTGGTGAGTCTTTAGAGTTGCAACAAAATATGGGTTAGCTTTATGCAAAAGTAAATTGAAGAAAAGCATATTCTTCTTTGTGTTTGAAAGTAATTTGTCTTCACTTCAAATGGCTTCGAAAGACTTTGTATTGAAGCTTTGGAAGACTTCATCTTTGGCTTTAGAAGATTTGGTTTTTGGCTTTGAAAGATTTTACACTTAGAATTATTTCCATGTAGAGTGTAAAACTTCCAAAGCAACTTCTACACAGTACCAAGTGCATGCATGTTAGAAGCACTTTGGTTGTTTTGGGTGCACCAACCTTTATATAACCTTAAGAATTTCCCCTATGTTGATGTTATCAAAACATAGAAGTTCTTCAGCATTTATCAGTCCTCATTAGGATCAAGACCATCCCCTTCTTCACCGTTTGGTCAGGATCCTGACTCTCACAATATATTCTCATGTCATGGAGATCATGTAAAGATCGATTAAGCATGTCTTATCAGAAGTAGACATCTTGACAACCTTAATCTCTGATCACATACCAATTTTCGAGATTAGCAGCAAAAGTCCAAGACTAGATGGGTCTTCTAGATGCAAAGGTTGTGCTTGAGTTGGAGTTATTGAGCAGCCTATGCATGCACTTCCTCAGGATGGTTTAACTCTTGCTAAGGTTTGGAGGTGGATGCCTTTGACTTCTTCTTTGACACACTCTTTGTGGCCATCCTTTTCCTCCTCTTTGTAGTCTTTGACTAAGAGGGCTGGTCTTGAGTACCAAGTTATTTAGATGTGCCTCTCTCATCTAGATCCTCTTCCCTCACTAGTTCAGAAGAAGCAGGAGCAAAACCCTACTGTGGAATAGAACATGAAGTTGGCTAAGATGCAACTCTAGGTTTAGGTTGTGTAGTCTGAGTGGGTTCAACCTTAGGATGAGCTTGGCTTGGTGGGGAATGAAAGTCCATAAGCTCTCCCTTTTTAATCTTCTGCTTGATCACCCTAATGTGCTCATCCATAGTGGATAGAGACATTGGACCAAGCCTCCTTACGGAGAATCCATACAACTTTAAGAAACTCATCATACTCTACTTATCAGCAGACTTCTTTTGACTTTTCTAGATGATGGCTCTTGACTTTGTAGCTTCTTCCCTCAATTTTCTCTTAACAGCCTTTTGTTTCTTAATGAACTATTGTTCCAGCTGCTTAAAATATTCAAATTCATTGAACTCAAATGAGAGGGGAAGAAGTGCATATGTTTGATAGAGGCCTGTGGCACTCAGGTAGTTGATCATGTTTTGCCTGTCAGCTTCCTTATCTACCTGAGGTTGTTCAGTTGCTTGAACAGTAGCCACAACCTCTAACTTAGGGCTTTCTTGAACTAATGAGAGGGTAAGAGAATGCTTGTACAACCTTTTTTTCCTTCTCTCTTCTTTGATCTTGAGGAGTAACTTTGCATCCTTTGCTTCCTTCGTCATTCACTTCATAGTTCCCGGTACCTAGATAGTTTATCCTGGTTGCCCTCAACTTATCATTCTGAGTGTTTGGCCTGGGGGCAGCCCTGATAGCAGCTTCCATAAAGCCTAAGGAACCAATAGAACTTTCTCCACTTAGCTTCCTTTTCCTCTCTCTCTCCTACTCCTTAATCTCCTCAGGAGTCAATTTCTTTTTCCATTTTTCACTCACAAGCCTTTGTGATTAGGGTGGAAAGAGCTTTAGCCTTTATTGTCGATGTAGCAGCCAGGCTCTCGCTAGAAAGAGGCTATGAAGCACCTTCACCAGCTGGTGCCTCATAAGGGTAATGGATGCCAAAGAGATATATGTCTCAAGGTTCATTGGTTCAGCCATGGGGCCTTCAATCAAGGTTTCCCCTTCGAAGCTAATCTTCGGGTCCATCAACATCCAGTTAACTAATAGCCTTACCTTCTAGCCTCTATCTACATAGTCTTGATATTTTTTTTAAACTCTTTATACACCCTTTCTTGAATCCTATCTGCTAACCTTGTAGTTTGTCTATGTTGGCTTGGGTTGACAAGTGGAAGGTCAATCAGATTTGTGCTCTCATAGAACCTTAGGTTGGAGAAGTTGAAGATTTCCTGTTACCCCTAGGTTCTTGAGATCACAAGAGCTCTCCTATCAACATCATACCTCCATCCCATGATTAGGTTCTAAAAGTGATAAGATGGAGTAGGCATAGCTTTGGGTATACCATCCTCAAATAGGCTTTGAATGAGTGAGTACACATCAATGTGAATTTGAGGAGGTTTCTAGGTATGGACAATTGCAAAGGAGGGTGGTGAATCCTTAATGTCCATTCCCTATGAAGAACTCCCAGGTTCTGTGATTGCTTAGACTTTCTCCTTTTTTTCGTAGCATCACCCTTTTGCATTTTTGAGTTAGGGGTTAGGTCTATCACATCCATAGGCTTTTATGTTCCTAGTTGAGCTTTTCTTAAATGTATCCTAGCTAGTTTCTTCTTAAGATAAGAAATCTCAAGTTGATGATCATTGACCCTTCTTTCTAAGGTAGTCACATGAGATTCCAAGTGACTAACCCTAGAGACTAGATAGGTGCATGTTTTTGTCGGCTTTTGCACCTTTAGTCTCATGTTCCCCTAATATTCATCAGAAGAATCATCAGGGGTGAGAGAATTAGACCAAAGTCCTCTTCCTCATCACTAACATAGGGTTCTTGGTTGCTAGATTTATTCTACACACACACAACTTCAAGTGATGTGTTAGTGGGATGAGTTGCCATGGTCGAGGTCTTAATGATGTAATCACTTGCAAAAGTGAGAGCCTATTCCATATGGACCTCCTGAATTGGTTGAGGGAGATCCATCTCAGTGACCGGTGAATGATGTAGGTTAGACAAGGAAGAGATAGGAGTATTAATCTGTTAGATCTAGGAATAATAAGTCTAGATCATTTTGTATAGGCTTAGAACTTAAATCAATACCTGTAATGAATATTTGTAATTCAATATTTTGATATATGCATTATGATATAGGTTAACCCATAGTGTGGTGATTTATGTGTATAATTCCAGGGACAAACATTATACTTGGTCAATTTATGAAATTGACTAAATGTAAGGAACATCTACGGATGAACATTTTTGTTCTTCTGTAGAAATCTTTCTTACAAGACATCCATCCGAAGAACATCTACGGATGAACATAAGTCTGGATAAGAATACATGTCCAAAGATTCACTGATGATCAGCCAACTCTGAAGTTCAAGTGAAGACTCCTATGGAAGAGCAAACTCCTGCGGAAGACAACATAGCTATAGAGACTAAACACTTGTAGTTAAATGATACTGGTGATTCAGGTCAACAAGTCAACACGTCAATTCCAAACTAAGAGATTTGGTGTTTCCTTAACCAAAACATAAATGCCTATAAATACGAGTCCTAGGTTTCACATCCATAGACACATAAGACTAGGGAGATTAGAGCGACTAGACGGCAAACACCAAACATCACACCGATTCACACAATCATTCTGTTCTTCAGAATTAATATTTATTCAGTTTGATATTTGTTAATTAAACAATTAAACAACGGTTAATGATGATTCCACAATCATTAACTTGTTTCCTATCTAACACTGTTAATTCTTGATTGTGATCCTAGGATTCACAGGTGTTATTTGAGCCAAGTGCTCATTGATTTAGATCAATCGATCTATTGGTGTTAGAATTGTTTAATTGTTTGCTTATTTCATTAGTTTTATCAGTTCTTCTGATTAGATCTATTATTTTTAGGCAAAATCAATTTGGTGTGAATCAATTTTAAAACAATAAAATAGTGATTAATCAATTCAGCGAGTATTGTTTCATTGCCTTGTTAACTTAGATCTATATTCACATTAATTGAATCATAGATCTGTGCTAGTGATTGATATTCATCAATTATTCAAATTAATTGAACAAATAAATTAATAAAATCCTTGATTTGTTATTCAAATATCATTAAAAGGATTGACTGATTTATGACCTTAATCGCTTAATTACTCATTAATTAAGTTTTATCACTAATTAGTTCATTAGTGAAAAGAAACTTTGTTTTAGTTAAATTCTAAGACTTTAACTCAAATGAGTAACTTTGGTGGATCATCATACTAACCTCCAAAGTTGGAAACAAAAGCAGATTTTGAAACCT
>BJCM01233789.1:0-24251 GCA_018326385.1 Flaveria bidentis
GTTTCCTTCAACTGGGTTATCATGTCGTATGCTCTATGATGTTCATACTCCTTTTGGAGATCTGGAGTCATACTTGCCAACATATGGCAAGACACTTGGACCGAGTCCTCAGTGTATTTCACCCAATTATTATAGGCCTCCTCATCATCCTCACTAGGTTGATCGGGAATCGGATTGTCTAATATGTATGATCGTTTCTCTTGCTTGAGAAAAATTCTCAAGTTTTGAAACCAATCAATAAAGTTATTATGGTTTTGACGCTCCTTTTGGAGAATGGTTCTTAGTTATAGTGAGTCAGCGGTCAGGATTTCATTGTTATCATTATTGTTGGTGGCCATCTACATAATATAACAAAGTTCAATTTAGTAATTTCAATATTGTTCATATTTTAATTAATTAAAACCCCTTTTAAGTGCCTTACATAATTTTAAATCTAGAATCTAACGTTATATTTACATAGTGGTTAGTTGACCTTTATCCCATTATTTAAATTGCATCTTCTAGGGTATGGGACTGATTTTAATCATCATATGTATAGTCGGGATGTTTATCCCATCAACACCTTTGTAAACCATATTGTAGGTGATCCATTTAACATGGTTTGCAAATCAAGTTACCCTACTTGCACACACATGTGAGTTTTCCAACATAAGTAGTTAGGTGACCTTTATCCCACAAATATGGTATCCCCACCTCAAGTCACAAGTTCCCTCAAAATGGTTAGATGACCTTTATCGTATTAAGAGTTTCCAAATGACTCAAGTGTTGTGCAAAAGGATGGTGTTAAACTTGTTTAAAGAAAGAAATTAAAGTTTTCATAATCATAGTTTAGAAAACTCTATGTATCTTATATTTGCATGCTTTCAAATACAAGGTACCCTATGGTTCAATTTTAATAAACCTCTTTTATTAAAACCATTAATCCTTTTAATAACCTTTTATTAACCACTTAATGATAAAGAACCATCAAATTTTCGGCTTGTTAAGTTTGTTAATTAGTTTGTAATGCATATCCAAATATCAACCAAACAATCAAACAACAAACATCCAAACAAGCATAAACATATATACATGAGTGCATAACCATAGCCACTAAGTTGACCACACTTGTTTGCCATCACAAGTGCTGTCACAAGGTATTTCCTAAGGGTGAAGATGACACATCAAAATGTGTCCATTAACTCCCACTTGAATCCACATCCAAATGCTTCAATTATCCATGTCTTTTGTGTCCTTCTTTCAGTCTTCATCTTGTGCATCTTCATTTACAAAGTCATATCCTAATACAATTTTTCTAATAAAAGAAATGCACCTAGTCTATTTATTACATAACCAAATGAATAAATAAATTACAACCCAAGATACAAAAGACAAATTACAACCCTTACAAGGAACAAAACCAACATGACATACAACAATCATCCAAAACTAAACACAAAAGGCCAATGCTATGTTATGGACCATAATATGAAACACATTCAACATCCAAGAACAAAAATGAATCTCTTAATTCAGCCCTAAAGTTTCAGCCAACATAAACTAAAACTTTAAGGTTGTCCAAACAACATAATCAAACATTAGACATAATTCTTTCAAGGGTTATACTAAAGCATGCAAGATTAAACCTTGAAACATAAGGGATTCATACACCCACAACAAAACAGCCCCTAATGGGTGGGAAAGGTTGATGAAAATTAACTTTTCAAGACCTTTTGAAGCACATATTCCACATAACCGGCTCTAGATGCCATTGATGGGTTTTGTCACATGTAAAACACTTAGTTTAACCATTTAAACTATGAAAACGCAGCGGAATAAGAGGTTTAACATATGGTTTATAATCTGAAAATTTTGCCATATTAAACCACCAACAAAACCCAAGAATAAGGATCATAATCATATATGAAATAGTGTGCTATCAAACAAATCAAAACAACCATCGGGTGTTCATAGAAACAACCTTTCTAGAACAAGATGTTGTAGATGAAAATAGGTAGATAATGATGTTCTTGAATGTGTTTAGCCTTCAAAGGAGGAGGCCTCAAGAAGTGATACCCACAATCTCTTCAAACACCTTGCTTGTTAGGATGCAACACCAAAGATAGCTCTTCTTTTGCTCCTCCAAAACCGAAATTATCCAGCCCCTTTTTCAGCTTCTAAAAACCGAAAATCAGCCCCTTTTTCAGCTTCTAAACCCGAAAATCAGCCCTTGTTTTGGAGGTTCTATTGCTTGTGTTGTAGAGAGAAAAAGTGTGAATGATGATTGAGTGTAAGAGTAGAAAAAACACTTTCAAAGACCAAGATAAAAGCTGGTCCCAAGGCCCCTTTGGGCGGCCGAAAGTGGTCTCCAAAATGGGTTCCCCCCCATTTTAGTTTTATAAAATTTACTCTCTAAACCCTTAACTTTATAAAATTAAAACATCTTTTAATTTTATAACAATAACACACTTTTATTAGTTATTATTTAACCAACTTAAATAATGAAACAAATAATATCTCATGAACAAACTATCCATATAGTATTGTTGTATTACAAAGCAATGTTTTAGAAAAACCATTTTCTAAATTGGTGTCAATGTTTATTTGTATGATCTCATCAAAAAATAAACATTTATTGGTGTTTGTTTAGCTTTTTATTGGGTATGACCCAACTTGGATCATAACGTACTAACCACATCAATCTTGTATGTGTCTTGGGCATACAAGATCCAACAAAACTATCTTTTCTCTACGAAACTAGCTATTTTAAGTGAAATTATCATTTCTTTAGCAAAACTAGAATGTCAAAAATGACTTCTCTCACCCTTGTTGATTTAGAAACTGTAGCATCCAACAAAACTCTAAGACTCATAAAAGGAGACAACTTTGAAGATTGGAAGAGATGTCTCAAAGCCTTTTTCTTCTACACCAACCACACCCAAGGGGAATCAGTCATCTCTAGTCCACAAATACCAACTGTCACTTTTGGTGATGTCGTGTGGAAAACAAGGACCCAACCACGTTCAACGAAAAGGATCGTAAGCTGAGTGCTAGAGACGAGAAAGTTTTGGAGCATTAATCATATGTCTTGCACTAGACTTTACAATCGATTTGAAGAACATAAGAATGCTAAATCTCTCTTCAATGCTCTTTATGAGTTCTATGATGGTAGCAATGAGTTGGTAAAAGACAAGGGTATTTAAGCTGAAAAAGAGTTAACTCCTTTGTGGGAAACAAGAACGAGAGTCTCACAGGTCTTACAAATCATTTTCTAACAGTTTCGAGCACACTGAATAGATATGATGAGAAATTGTCCAATAGTGAGAAAGTTAACTAGTTGTTAGACTCTCTCCTACCTCAGTGGAGTCTATAGGTGAGAATATTAAAACAAGAAAGAGATTTAACTGGTTGTTAGACTCTCTCCCACCTCAATTTTTTTCAACAAAAGTTCAAAGTCCGAGCGATCTTAACAGTTTGGCTGATCACATTTCAGATTCTCTACGCCGATTCTATAGTTTCATCCTATCGAACCTACTGCACTGCCTTGCCGAAACTACCTCATTATAGCTGCCGAAATAACAAATTCGCTTGTCAAAAGTAATATTTCTACCAGCGAAACTATAATTTTGGCTAGCGAAATTAAATTTTTTTTTGTTCATTTTTTATTCCTTTAATTATTTTTCTTTAATATTAATTTTTAGTATGCCATTCTAATGTGTTTAATCTGTTTTTAAGATTACATTCCTAATCTTAAATTTAATGAGAGGAATAACATTATAACTCATCTAGATGTCTCTCATTCCTAGGCAGCCGGTTTTAGAGAATACATTCATTGGCTATAGAGATCTCCAATCGCCTATGCGATCTCACATTATTCTACTATATATGATTTGTACATTTGATATTTCTGGTGTAATGCAGAGTATGACACGAGAGCTAATCCTTAGAGGATTGTGACTAGAGTGATGGAGAATGACCTGATTATCCCTACTGAGATTTTATTGAGCGTGTTGAGACTCGATGAGGATATTGGGAAGGACGTCATACTATCGGATGAGGATGTTTCAAGGATTTTAAATCTATAGGATATGAGGGACCTCTGTTTGGCATGAGAAAGGAAATCAAAAAGTCCTTTCTCTCAAAGGAATGGTGATTTATAGCCGACATGTTTATTATGTGCTTAGATCACCGAAAAGGTGGATTAGACGGGCTAAACCTACACAAGGCTAAAGTCATGGTGATTTGTTGTAAAGGGCAGAAGGTCAACATTGCAAGACTGATCTTTGATTGTATGGCTGAGAATGTAGGCTTTTGTACCCTAGATTCCTTCACATGATTATAGATGATCTTATTCCTAATATTCCAAGAAATGGAGAAATCAAGAGAGTAATTCAGATGAACACTCATATATATGCAGACTGTTTTGCTATTAGACATGACTTTAGTGGGAAAATCACTCATCTTTGGGAAAATATGTACCCTCTAGAACAATGGCATTATATTTGGAGAGTAAATGAATCGGAGGAGAAAATAGCCGAATAGACAAGGCTAAAACAGAGTGAAGCCGTTAAGAAAAGGAAGTGGTACAAGAAAGAGAAAGATTATGATTTTGAGGAAGCTAGGATGGAGAAAGAAAAAAGGTCAAAGAAGAAAGAAAATAAGGGAGAGACTAAGTGAAGAACCGAACATAGACACCAATCGTTTACTAAGCCCTCAAGAAGGGAGGAAATAGCAGGTTTTAATGAGGACATGATTAGAAATCTCAACTCTTCTCTTGCTAATGATTTGAGCATGATTAAGACCAAACTTACTAATCAACAATTGAGGGAAAAACGGAAGGATGAGATGATTGAAGGTATGACGAGAATGATGATGGATTAGCAAAGATTGATCAAAAGATTGATGACTGAGGTGAATGAACATAAGATACTAGCCGCCTGCCCAATCAACTAGCTCAACCTGAGATAGATGATTTGATTGACATATCCAAAAATTCATTTCTAAATGTTGGTACACTTTCTCGGGCAGGAGAGGGTATATCTGGTGCTGCGACTAAGGAGGCACAGGGTTTTGGTATCAGACAGGAGGTTTAGAAAGAGAATAAGGTAGGAGGGAATGTGAATATAGAGAATGTGGAGCAGGTGTTTGAAGCTAGTTTTATTGATATACAAATGAAAATTAATGATTTTGGAGGAGAAGAGATGTTCCCAAAACAAACTCAAGGGGTTGAGAAGACTGTTGAGAACGAATTGGGGGATGAGGAGGAGGATGATAAGCGGTTAGTTGTTTATAAATTAGAGCCTAAATATTATGAAGTAGACGAAAGACCACTAACCTATGTAGTCAAGAATGGTGATGATGAGAATGATGTGTTTGAAATGTCCAAGGATGATTTATTTGTGAAGGAAAAGGAGATTGAAGAGCTAACTCTCCCTTTTCAAAACATACAAGGCTTGAGTAAAAAAGAGGCTATAAGTAAATCATTAGTTGGAAGTATAACCATAGCCTAAAGATGTTTATGATCAAGATGAGAGGGGCATGAATTACATACATGCATAAGATGAAGGCATTCAAGACCTTGTCAAAATGGGATTTGAGATGTTGGTGGTGCTACCATTACTGGATGTTGATCTCAGTGAAAGAGCTATGTTACTAGAGAAGGAAATAAAGAAGAGATTGAATGATAAGTTTGAGTCATTTGGTTTAATGAAGGCTGAACGAAAAAGGTCAATGATAGATAAAGACCGGGAGACAGGTAAAGGGAAGATTGTGCTAAGGGTGAAACCCCCAAGAAAAGTGAATAGGACAAGATTGTTGGATTCTCAACCACCGAGATTACAACTTTTAGAGAAATTGTTCTATGATAATAACACTAGGGAGGCAGTGATTAGATATGAAGAATGGATTGAGTATAGATTGTTTGACCCAATAGAGTTATTTACTTTATATGATGAAGATCTACATCTTATTTGTGAAAATGACATTAAGGCAGGGTAGGAGAGGAGGCTAGAAAAGAAATAAGTCTGTTCATCACTGTTGCTAATAAAATGAGAGGAGTTAGAGCGGAAGTGAAAGAGTTGGCAAAGAAAGTAAGGGAAGAAGATGAGGTAAGGATGGAAGTGTAGGATCTCACAAAGAAATTTTTCGAAGCTAGTGTATGTGCCAAAGAAGCTGATGAAGTAGGAACTGACCAAGGAGAATTAGTAGCTGGGCTTCCAAAGATGATGTTGCAGGAACCGTAAAAGAATCATCAGAGGTAGCAATAGAGACTGGAGCCGTTTAGACAAATCAAGACTAATAAAGTCGGTGAGAACCAGCCAAGGGGGAGTATTGAAGATCATGTATAGGTTGGACTCACCTTAGTTTAGAATTTATTTATATTCCATTGTAATAGGTTTAATGTTAGTTTACTTTTGTATGTTGCTTCTTTTCTTTAGTTTTGTTGCCCAACGAAACTATGAGCGAATCTATAGTTTCGCTCATAGTTAGCTATTTAGTTCACCCGCGAAACTATTGTCTCTGCGGGACAAAACTATAGTTTCGCCAGCGCAGTTACACTAACATCGAAACTGTCAATGAAACTTTGACTTCTATATGTAGTTTTGATCTTGCTCATTATTGAGCATCCATGAAAGCCCTAATCGAATACTTCTGTTGCAAGAGACTATTGTAAGCCCTAATAGAATACTTTGCAAGACACTCACCTTTGATTGTTTTAGATCCTTATTGATTATACTTGAATACATTGTGCTTGTTATTATTCACCTTTATCTTTTTTGCTTGTATATTGTTTCTCATATTGAACGATTGAACATATCAACTGTACTGCAATTTTATCAAATGGACCAACAAACTAATTATGCAAATGAAGTTTCTATCGGCATAACAAAGACCAATTCAGTTCATACATTTGAGATGCCTTTAAATTTCTAGCTCAGAGGCTCAACAACAAGTTAAAAAAGCTTCAAATGTAGAAGACCATGGTGGTGGTGAAAGTGATAAAGAATTTCTTGATGCTAACCACACAGCATTGAAGACAACATCAATGATGTCACACACTCATTGAATCAAGTCTCACTTGATAAGTGTGTTGATAAGGAGGGAGAAACATCAATGGTAGATCTAAATTTCTCTAATTTAGATCTCTCACAACAACTTGATGTGATCCCTCAGTTAAGGATCCACAAGTGTCATCCCACCTCAAACATCATTAGAGATGTTGATTCAGGGGTAGGAACAAGAGGACAAACCCATGATGCAAATGTTTGTGTTCACTCTTGTTTCTTATCTTAGATAGAGCCTAAGAAAATTGATGAGGCTCTGAAGGATTGAATCTAGGTTGAAGCTATGCAAGAGGAGTTGTTTCAATTCAAATGGTAGAAGGTTTGGAACCTATGTCCTCTTCCTCATGGGAAGAATACTATAGGAACCAAATGGGTTCTTAGGAATAAGAAGTGTGATAGAGGACTCGTCATAAAAAACAAAGCTAGACTAATTGTTCATGTGTATATAAAAGAAAAGTAATTGAATACACAGATATCTTTGCTCGTGTAGCAAGACTGGATGCTATTAGGATATTCTTGGCATTTGTTGCATCCAAGAACTTCATGGTCTATCAACTTAATATCAAGTATGATTTTCTCTATAGGGTGATTGATTAAGAGGTGTATGTCAAACAACCACCTAGCTTTTGTAGATCCTGATCATCCTAATTATGTATGCAGGCTTGATAAGGCTCTTTATGGGCTACAACAAGAACCAAGAAACTGGTATGAGACTCTATCCTGATATCTCTGCAAGCATGGATACAGAAGAGGTACCATAGATGGAACTCTCTTCGTCAAAGGAATAGGAAATTACTTGATGCTAGTTAAAGTGCATGTAGATGACATCATATTTGGTTCAACTAATCCAAAGCTCCACAAAGACTTTGAGAAGGTAATGAAGGGTTGATTTGAAATGAGTACCATGGGTGAACTCAATTTCATTCTAGGAATTCAAGTGAAGCAAGTTGAAGATGGCATCTTCATAAGACAGTATAAGTATGTTCAAGACATACTCAAGAGGTTAACATGACTGATTTCAAGGTTGCTAAGACACCCATAGCAAGAAACCACTCCTTTAGGCCTGATCTTGAGGGGGAGTGTGTGGATGAACATCTCTACAAGACATGATTGGGTCTTTTATGCAACTTACAACTAGTAGGCCGAATATTATGTTTTACAACATATGTGAGTGCAAGATATCAAGCCAACCCCAAGATGTCACATCTTATCACTATCAAAAGAATTTTAAGTTATCTCAAAGGTGCCTCAACACTTGGCCTTTGGTATCCAAAGAATTCTGACTTTATTTGTATGCATATACATATAGTGATTATGGTGGATGTAATTTGACTGTAAAGTCTACATCAAGGGGATGTCATTTTCTTGGAGGAAGGGTTGTCTCATAGCAATGCAAAAAGCAATCTTGTGTCTCTGCATCAACTGCTGAAGCTGAACATATTGCTACTACTAGGTTTTGTGCTCAAGTGCTTTGGATTCATAATCAGATATTAGATTATGGGTTCAACTTTAAAGAGACTCCCATTCACATAGATATAAATAGTGCCATATCTATTACAGAGAATCATGTGCAGTACTCAAGGACTAAATACATAAATATCAAGTATCATTTGATTAGAGATAACTTTGAAAAGGGCATGATCAAACTAGTCAAGGATAACACAAATGAAAAGTATGTTGATTTGTTTACTAAATCTTTTGATGAGTAGAGATTTAAATATCTCATATTAGCTATTGGGATTATTATTCTTGAGTATCCTTTTCTTTAAACTAATTCATATTATTTCTAAAATATGTGTGTCCTAAATTGTTTATTTCCTCGTCTTCATAATGTCTTGTTTTCCTTGGAAGAAAATCTTTTTAAAAGGTTTTTCTTAGATTTTTGAAAATATTGATCTAATATGTCCTTCTAAAGATATTATTTTATCTTCAGAAGAAACTTATGCCTTTAAAACAAACAACAACTTAAGTAAAATTGGCTTCAGAAGAAATTTGCAAAAATATCTATTGAAGATTAGCATTTCTCTTAAGTACTTGAATGCTTTCAAGAACAACTTTCTTCCAAAGAAATTAACTCTCTGAAGAAATTAACTCTTCGAAGCTTTATTCTTATTAGAATAAAGTATCCAAGGCTTAATTCTCTACCAAACAAATATTTTTTAAAAACTCTCAGGAATATCTTCCGAAGTCATTTTGGCTTCGGAAGCTTTTTATCAAAAACTTCCGAAGACAAATTACCTTTGGAAGATTTTCGACTTCCAAGAAAACCACATTTTGAGCAAAAAGTAAGCTAATTTTTCAGAGGTGGGACCGACATCTGGATTTCAAAGTTTATTCTCTTTTATTAATTTTGTCTTAAATCCATTTCATATATAAACCCAATGGTTCCCCCTCTTTCTTATCATCTTCATCTTCTTCCAGACCTAAATTGCCAAACCTCTCCCTAAAACCGCCTTTGTTCTTCAGTTTGTTCACCTCTAAGCTTTCTTAAATGGCCAACCTCAACCACAAAAAAGATCCAAACTTTTCCATGCAGTTACATAGGCAACACAATCAGGTTTCTCTATTACACTCTAAGAAAGATCCTCATTTCTCAGAGGTTTGTTGATTTTTGGCTCTGTCAAACTATTCCACCTCCCATACCATTGATCCTGTTGTTTATGAGGATCCTTTGCTTGATTTCTAAAAGACCTGTCAAGAGGTTATTCTGGATAGGGAGAAGGCACTGTCTACCATAGTGCAGGGGAGGACAATCTTCATCACTCTAGCCATCATAAACACCCATATTCAGCTGGATTATGAGGAAGGTGAGTTGTTCTTTCCAAAGGAAGAAGTCACCCACTCCTTTGAGTAGATGGTCTATTAAGGAGACTTTTCTATCAAGACTTTCAAGAAAGGGAAAGTCTCCTCCTAATGGAAGTACCTACTTTATGTGGTCAAATCCACAGATTGTCCAACAGGCATGGGGGCTGGGACTAGATTACTGAAGATATCTCATTCATAGTGCATGGAATGTTTCAACGGGTCAAGTTTAGGTACTCTCAGTTTCTTTATATAATTTTGCTTGCTAACTTGGACTCCTTAGAGTATTATATGTTTCCTAGATATGTTCAACACATTCTCAATCGTGAACTAGGCTCACAATTGAGGGAAACAAGTAATGTTCTTAAATTGGTGTAGATGAACCCCAACATCTTTAATATTTTGAAGAATACAACTATTGGTTTCTCTGGGGTAGGAACAACCCTTGACCCCAAAATGTTAGAGCTCCCACTTGTCCAGGCCCCCATACTACAACCCACACAGGAGGAAGTGGACACTCGAGCTTGTACTTCTCCTAATGAGCAAACCACTTGTATTACATTAACTATTAGTCTTGAGGTTCCTTATGCTCAGAATAATGAGCTCATTAGCCCAAGAACCTTAAGTCTTCACTCTGATTCTCAACACTCTAGTGAACAACCTTCAAGGGAAGGTTACCATCCCCGGCCATTAGATCACAACCAACCAATCCCTAGTCTTGATTTCTATGATGATGAAGCCTTCACTCTTCCCCTACTCAAAGAGATAAGTGCTCTTGCTTTTCCCTTTTCCAGCCCACATCATCTACCCACTACTGATGTGGATGTTCCTTACTCTGTCTAGGAAGTCTATATGGAATAGGCTCTCACTTCTGCAAGTGATTGCATCTTTAAGACCTCCACCATGACAACTAAGCCCACTAATACTCCATCTAAAGTAGTTAGTGAGCAGAGAAAAACCAACAGCCAAGAACATCATGTTGGTGGTGACACTAAGGACTTTGGTCCAATTATCTTATCCCCCAATGAATCGTCTAATGAAGAAGAAAGGAATCTAAGGCTAAAGGTGCAAAAACTATCAAAAACATGCACCAATCTAGTCTCTAAGGTTAGTCACTTGGAATCTCAGGTGACTACTTTTCACAACACGGTCAATGATCAGCAACTTGAGATTTCTTATCTCAAGGAGAAACTAGCTGGGAGACCTTTAAAAGGAGCTCAACCAAGAATATTATAGAACTTGGGAGTTCTTCTCATATTATAGAAATGGAGGATTAACCACCCTCACTTGCACTGGACCATACTAAGAAATCTTGACACATTCAAATGGATCGAATTTGTGATGATATAGTAATGCAATGATAAAATACAAACATAATGTATTCAAGAACACAAGAAATTACTTTAAAATCTCATAGTTTCATTCATAGTAAAACATGTGGATACATTGTATAAAGGTGAATAACATAAGTTCTCTCAAATTCTCACATTGTCTCACACCTACAAAAATACATAAAGTATCCTATTTATACTGTTAATAGAAAACAAGGAACATATATTTACAAATAAAGTCCCTACACTATGACAAAATGTAAATGACAAATGCTAATCTTCTAAGAGCTCTGATAATACTCATCCTAAGATTTGCCTTCTCTCCAATCCATCTGGAACTCTTCTGGTTCTTCTTTTATCTTCAACACTAGTTTATCTTTGTAGAGTTCTGTCTCTCTTAAGATTTCTTGGTAGCTGACTTGAATTTCTTTGCTAGAATGGCTTGCTCAAGCTTTGACTCATTGGTTTTGATCTCCATCTTGTCCATTACCTCAAGTGTTTCTTTTGACAATCCTGGTATGTGAATGTTTGTATAGAAATCAAGCGGTTTAGGATGATCGTGAGAATGAATTTCCAAAACTCCTTAGCTGGAAATTATAATAAAGTGAATTTTCTTTATGCCCTTCTTCATGATGTGTGCAAAAGCTAGAGCTTTCCTCGATGTAATCTGCTACATAGCTGCATCCATAACCTTAATGATAGTCAAAGTATTTTCAGTCATTCTCTACAACTTCAAAAGACACATGCTCAAATTTCTAATTTGACTAGAAAGTGAAATGACTTGGATATAAAATTTTTAGCTCAAAAACTCCAAACAACAATATGATATCTTGATCCTAATCATCCAAGTGTTGAACTACATCAACTGGAATGAGTCTGCATGATAGAACCACCTCAATATCAACTTTGAAATTAGTGTACCATCAATCAGTTTTAGTACTAGATTAGTAACTTTATCAAAGTATTGGTCACTGTATGCATCAAGAAATATTTCTTCTTCTTTTGAGCTAGTAGTCACCTTCCTTTTACTCTTTAATAACTTGAAATATTCTTTGTCTTCTTGATCATATCAGGTTTTGAGATAAGACTCCATCCTGGTAATGCCACAATTTAGAAGGTTAACAAAGTTTTGACCTCGAGCTGCCTTTGTAGGATTAATTAGAGATAAATTGTTCAACTCCTTAAGATCTGAACTAGCAAAGCAATGATGCTTGATCAAAGTTCTCATCATATTTCTAGGCTGTAATCTTAACTTGCTTTGTGTTATCAGGCACAATCATAGCATTAAGTAACTAAGATATGGATTGGCATGTGTGTAATATAATTGTTACAATGTCATGTACAGATTTTGCTTTGTTCCAAAGTTTTTTTTGCTCAATTGAGACCTTATAATCTTTATTCTTAGTCCTAGGGAACATATCAATTAGCTCTTTTATTTTCTCATGACTCCTCTTCACCAACTCCATTGATATTATCCTTGAGGCTTCAAAAGTTGAATTCTTTTAGTAATCTCCAAGTATTATGGATTATCCATATCTAACATAATCATCATGTTTTATTGCTTTTCCTATTGAAAATTTCTAACTAACTACCTTAGAGAGGTGGATTGCAATATGTTAAGTCTCTACCGTGGATAATTCCCTGATTGTAACCACAATCTTAGCTCAATAGTACTCATATCTTTACGATCTGGATAGTCAAGTTCTATGGTTTGTAGCTCTCCAATATTAATACTTTCATTCATTGGAACCCATTTTCCATGTTCCACGCAAATCTCATTTGGATCAACCGGAGTTGATCTCTCCGCTAACACACATTTTCCGTACTCTTCCTTTATTTGATAGACAATAAGACCATCCAAAAAAACATGGTTATATATATTCTGCACAAGATAGTTATATCTATCCTCAATGTCCACGGGATGTCTTCATGTACAACTTCATTCAAAGGATCTACAGCTTCAGTAATATCTTCTTCTTATCATACCAGTCAATCAGAAACTCCACATCCAACTTATCTAATACACCAATTTGTTCTTGAATATCTTCCTTGTCATGTTCTTGAATTGAAGGATCAACTATAGTGAAAGTTTCAAACACAATTTTCTATATTTTTGATGGATGGTTAGAAGATGATTCTATTAATGGTTCATTTATTATTCATTTATCTTTTGCAGCCTTAGATAATCTTTCAACTTCAATAGATTGTACATCAGGTTCAATTTCTAGATCAGTTGGTAAAGATTCTGGGTCTTTTGCTTGAGAAGATGCTTTCACACTCTCATACTCTTCCTTGAGCTTATCATAATCTTCATTCAATTTTTTGAATTTTTCATCAAGTATGTCATAATCTCTTAGTAGTATATCAATATTCTTTAAACACATCTCTTGAATTTCTTCCAACACAATAAATTTCAAGTCTTTATATAATGAATCAGCTTTGAATTGATGATTTTGTTCTTTCAACTTCTTAATCGTCTCAAGCTGCTCAACATTCTTTACTTTCAAAGATTCTATTATGAACTAAGTGTTGAAGTTTTCAGCATGGACTGTAACATTTTATGTTGCCATGAGGGAAGACTACGCAACAATCACATTCTCTTGTACTATTGGGTTTGGTGAATCAACAATAGGAGATTTACTTTGAATAATAGGCTCAAACATATCTACACCAGTTGAATCAAAATCCATGTTTTGTTGTTAATTATTTCCTCCATCAATATACTCATTGACATCATCAACAACATTAACATCATCAACATTTTCATTCTGATTATCGGACTTAGTTTCTTCACTATCAACTTCCTTATCTCCTTCTTTATCACCTTCAATTACATTTCCTCTAGTATTATCATCATTATCACTCTGATCATTAGAAGAAGTACTATCTTCATTCCCATATTCATCATCTACTTCATCCTCCTCCTTATATTCAGACTTAGACTCAGATAATCCTTGAGGAACTTCTTCAATTAAGTCACTTGGGTCAATTGGTTCATGGCCTATCAAATGAAAGTGACATTTATCTATGCTGACTTCATCTCTTGCTATTGCCCTCATATAATAAAAAATGGGAACATTTCATGCACTAGTAACCATAGCAAGTCTTCTATAAATAGATTCAGACACATGCTCTAACTCCAATCTTTCTCTACTCAATCCATAAGCAATGCAGATCAGGGTATTCTTCATTTATAATCATTTGCAGAAATCTGGGATACATCAAGTACTTAATCCTAATTCCTTTTTGAAGAATAAAAACAAACCCATTTAGGATCTAGTTTGCCGTATTAAACCTTCTTTAGTGGCAACTGCTATATATATAAGGAATGAGTTTCATCCTACACTCCTCTTGGACATACAATGTTGAAAAATATAGCATAGGAGTTTCTAGTTGTTATACACTCTTGCTCTGAAGTACTATTTCTTTGGAAAGTAATCTGGGTCACCTATGGCTATTAAAGTGTCTTTACACTGATTACATGTAAGCTCAAACAAATCTTGAGGATCATTGTCAACTAGTCTTACAGCTTCTCTAATTGACTGCCCTGCCACCTCAATCATCATGTAATCAGTGATAAAGCCTCTATCAACTTTCCTCCCATCATCATTTCTAGAAATTTTAGCAGTTCTCCAAAATTTCTTAATAAGACAAGCATATATGACTAGTTCAGCACACATAGCATATATATACTTTGTCCTTAATGGAAATTATTGCAACATGACCTAATTTTGACTTTTCTAATCTGCAGTCCTTGTCTTTGGCCTTAAGATTCTCTATTAGGTATGCAAAGATCATGCTGGAGAACCTGATGGGGTGATTAAGCACCAGTGCCACATAGGCATTCTGGATCTGGTCTGATAGGTCATAAAATCCACCCATTCTCGACGCTATGCACTTCAATATCACGTGTGCCAAGTACTTAACTGGGGACACATGTTGCTATTGCTTAGCACACATGCATTGATGTCCCAGAGTACAACATCCTGAGGAAGCATCCCCTCACAATCAGAGGGTGTAGCCTAGTTAGGTGATCAGCTTCATCACCCAGATCCAGTACTCGTCGAATATCTTCAACTGACACCTCTATATCCTACCCAAATATAGTACTCCTGATGTTGTAGGGCTCACGAGATAGATCAACTAATGCACCCTCCCAGAAGGACTGTTGTATAGACGTGTAGGGAGTGTATGGTGTAGATATGGCTCTATGGATCCGTGATCTCTTCAGGAAAGCTATGATGCCAGCAAACTCGACAGTGTTCCGGGTGGTGGCGTCCAGATGAGGAGAAATATTGTGCTTGGTGTTTATGGTCAACCGATTAGCCATCAATCTATAACACAACAAGAATACAAGTGAGATCATCACATAACAGAAACCATTTATAATTAACCTGTTTGAGAACAGTGTGCGATTGAACCATACGACTGGGTTTTGTCGTTTGACCTAACATCCGACTGAAGACAGTCGGGTGACTAATCATGCGACTGAGTTCAATGGAGTGACTGAGCTTGCGATTGGTTCAGTGGGCCGACCGAGCTCATTTGTATTATTCATTCGGCCGTCCGAGTCATTCGTCCAGCTCAGTCCTGCGATTGTAGTTCATCCGGGTGTCTAGTCGCATGACCTACTGTTTGTTTGATTGAGATTCAAATTTTGACCAATTCTTAACATTAAACATCGTGGATTGGCTCATTAGACTCCCAATAAACCTACTTAGCATCTAATAACCTTGATTTCAACATTTTCCTTAGTTTTATTAGGTTATTGGTCCAACTTAACTCTCGGTTCTTGTTAGGGCTGAATTTCGTTATTTAGGGGTCAAATCGAACAAAATTTGGTTAGATAGCACCGCATTGTACCTATGTAAACACCAAAAATCATCAAAATATCGAAATTTGAAGTCAAATTAGGTCAGGTGAAAATTTGGCAGAGTAACGGTATGCTATGCGATTTTAGGGCGAATAAGGAGTGATGAGTGTATGCGATGGACTATAGCCCTATTTATACTGGATCTGGTTTCAATTGGGCGACTGGACCCATTCGCACTTTTCATTTGGGCGATTGGATCTCATTCGTGCGATTGGTTTAGTTGATCAAATTCAGTTGGTCGACTGGGTTTTACTCGGGCGACTGACTCATTCGGGCAACTCCATTCGGGCGACTAGCTCAATCTTGTAATCCATTCGTGCGAATGGATCATACTCATGATTTTGACTTTATTACCATTTGACATTTAACCCCTATTTAACTATTGATTAAACATTTTATGCATCTGATCATCTCAGACATGATCCTTTTAACTTTGAAAACTTTTGATCACCTCAGTCGTGATCCTTTCAAACAAGACATATTTTGTCACCTAAGACGTGACCCATTTACCATTTGAACACATGTTTTCACCTCAGAATTGACCCATTTACCATTTGAACACATGTTTGGTCACCTCAGAATTGACCCATTTACCATTTGAACACATGTTTGGTCACCTCAGACGTGACCCTTTCTGGTGATTAAATCCCAGATCGAATTCCATAGCATAGTCCGACAAGTAAAGCTAAACTGACTAAAAAATTTAAACAATCAAAATCAAACAACAAAACTAAAATGTTTTTGTCATTTTGTGTGGGGTGGAAATCCTAAGATAGAAATCTAAAAGATTTATTTCTTGAACAGGCAGCTTCAAGTTATTTTGACCATAAGTGGAACGATTCATTATGGAATCATACATGTAATCAAATAATTCAGGACGTGTTTCTAAAATCATTAACAAGTCATTAACAAGTTTATGAAATCATACTAGTACTATAAGATGCACACATTGATTTGGACTTTCAAGAATTGCAGCCACGATGATTGTTAGTATACTTATCCATTAAAATCTATACACAGACTTTTGACACAGATTGGTGATACATTAGGTTAAATTATTTCAACAAGCATTTGTGGATCCCACGCTTATATGGTAATCAACATTTCTCAGGAGATTTTTGAGCGGTCTATAGGTATTTTGTTAAGAAGACACTATTCTTAGAGCTTTCAAAGAGAAACCAAGCCTCAGGCCAGTGCCACCGCACAGCAAAGAGACAGCAAACAACAATGAATTCTAGAATTTATAGGTTATGCTTATCCTCAGGTCAGTGCCACCGCACAACAGAGAGGCACATAACCTATCTTCTTGTTTGAGCAATTTTATTCTTTTTGCACAGATCAGTTTGATTGCTTTTTGCATTTTTCATCATGTGCTTTGCTCATATTATGGTCATCCGCACACATTTGTGGCGTTTATTTTTCTTGTCACCCCTTATTAGAACTCTGTTGATTGTGTTAACCGGGGATAAGATGATTTCCCACAGCTTGTTGAACAACTTAGTTTGATCTTGAGATCACCAATGAGGTCTACTTATCTATTGTGTTGAATCTATCGACACATCAACTAATGGTCTAGCTACCTCTAGGTTTACATTCTCCGTGTTACCTTAATAACAGCTAGTTTTACTATCATTTTACTTTGAATTTTGCATCTAATTCAATTAAATCTTTTAAAGTCCTAAATGCTTTGTTCTTGTGTACTATCATTTTCCATAGTCATTGAATCGATTTCACAGATCCGATCTCATCTCTATCAGCTAGCCTGTCCTCCTCCATCGTCTTTTTTGTATTACTAACTTAACCTATTCTCCCCCTAAAATTCTAAAACCGTAAACGATTTGTATTTTTAGGATTTTAATAGGCGAAGATATAACATTAATAACAATTGATTAAATAAAAGAAACTAAAATAAAGAAAAATAAAATAAAAGAATTTAAAAGGAAAAATGGACTATACGCATCGGACTAAACATGTTCATCGTCTTGAATTACATCACTTTTTTTTAACACCGTTGACCTCTAATAAATATAGAAAATATGGTTTATCAAAAGCTTTTGTATAGAGGTCAGCGCGTTGAAAATCCGTATTTATTTTAACAACATCGATTTGATTCTTTTCAAAACAATCACTTATAAAGTGATATTTTATGCCGATATGTTTGGTCTTAGGATGTTGGACATGATTATTAGTAACAGCTATTGCAGCAGAATTATTATCAAATATAGGGGTATTAGAAAATTTCAAACCGTAGTCCCGCATCTGTTGTTGAATCCAGATGATTTGAGAACAACAGCTTGCCGCAGCAACATATTCAGCTTCACAAGTTGATAACGCAACTAATGTCTACTTCTTACACTGCCACGTGACTAATCTTCTCCCAAAGAATTGACAACCTGCTAATGTAGATTTTTAGTTCATCTTGCAGCCGCCATAATCCGAATCACTGTACGTGGTAAGCTCAAAGTCATCGTCATGAGGATACCACAACCCAAGTGTTGGTGTACCCTTCAGATAACGAAATATCCTCTTGACCCCGATAAGATGGTTTACTTTTGGTTTTGCCTGATATATTGAACAAAGACACGTTGTGTACATGATATCAAGTCTTGAGGCAGTGAGGTACATGTGGGATCCAATAATTCCTCTGTACATAGTGGCATGGACCAGATCACCATTCTCATAGGGTACTACATCATGGTTTGTAGCAAGTGGAGTTGCAGCTGTGGAAACATTCTCCATGTCAAACCGACTGAGAATATCCCCTACATACTTGGTCTAATGTAGAAATATCCCCTTTGGTGTTTGATCCACCTGTAACCTAAGAAAGAACTTCATCTCTCCCATGGCACTTATTTCAAATTCTGCCTTCATAACTGCTTCAAATTCTTTACGTAAATATTCGTTCTTGGAACCGAAGATTATGTCATCAACATAAATCTGAACAAGCAGCAGATCACCATCCTTTTCTTTGATGAACAATGTATAGTCAATTACACCTCTACGAAATCCGTGTTTCACAAGGTGAGTTGAGAGTTTTTCATACCATGCTCTCGGGGCTTGATGAAGCCCGTAGAGAGCCTTACCAGTTTGTAAACTCTATCCTGATGATATGGATACTAAAATCCTTCGGGTTGACTTACATGCACTGTTTCCCAGATTTCACCATGAAGAAATGCACTCTTTACATCCAGTTGATAGGCTTTAATCTTCATGTAAGAGGCATAGTCTAGGAAGATACGGATGGCTTCCATTCTCGCCACAGGTACAAATACTTCATTTTAATCAATTCCCTCGACTTGTCGAAATCCTTGAACTACAAGTCGAGCCTTGTTCCTGATGATGACTCCTTGGTCATCTTTATTACATTTCAAGACCCATTTGATACCAATGACTTTAGCACCTTTAGATCTATCTACCAGTGTCCACGCACCTAACGTATTGAACTGAAGAAGTTCTTCTTAAATGGCACTTACCCATGCCTCATCATTTAGGGCTTCACTAACGTATTTTGGCTCAAACTGAGACACAAAACAACGATATGCACCATCAGCTGAATATAGCTGATTTCTAGTCTGAACTCCTAATCTGACATCCACAATGACATTTTCTAGAGGATGATTGACATTTAGGCGTGATCCAGGAGTGGTGGGAACAACTACCTCAGAATCAAGATAATGAACATTTTGTTTTGTATCTGAGGTAGAAGGAGTGTGAGGTTCCGAAGACTCAGAGGCATCCATATCAGATGCTTGTGGATTTGCAGTAATAGGAACCTATTCCTCCTGATTGTTCTGGTTATTCTCCACGGCTTCATCGTCAGAGGAGGAGTCACTAACTTCAAGTGCTCCCCCTGAATGGTCAGGCGATTCACCTTGTGAAACAGATGATGTTGAATCTTGTGATGGTGTATTTAAGATATCATACATCATTTTGGCTTTTAACTCATCATCAGATGAAGATAAAGGTATGTTGATGGACTTGAAGAATACATCATAATCGAAAAAGAATGCGGGTCCTTTTCCAGCAGGAGAGTGGTGTATCTCTGAACATCTATGTTACCCCACACTTCTACTTGACCCATTGAGTTGATGTAAACTCTCTTATTCGGTATGTTGTATCCTAGAAAGATTCCATCTTTAGCCTTCTCGCTGAGCTTTCCCTCCAGAGTTTTCTTCAGTAGGGTGCACAGTGTGCCAAACGGTTCGAGATACTCTAGATTTGGTTTATGTCATTGAAGTAATTCGTAACACATCTTGCCATGGCATTTAACTACCAGAACTCGATTTAACGTGTAACACGCATTGGCTACTGTCTCATTCCAAAATTGGATAGGTAGTTTTGAGTCTGCTAGCATTGTCCATGATATCTCTATTAAGTTGTGATTCTTTCTCTCAGCAATGCCGTTCATCTGAGAGTGTAGGCGGAAGTAAAGTGGTGCACAATTCCCTTTTCTTTGCAGAAAGCCTCCATCGATTGGTTCTTGAACTCGGTTCTATTTTCTGAGCGTACTTGTCTTACCTTCAACTTATATAGTGACTCTAGTGTAGTTACTAACTTCTTGAATGACTCAAATGTTTCTGACTTTGATTTCAGAAACATCACCCAAACGAATCTTGAGTAGTCATCTGTAACTACATAGCAGTACAAGTTGCCTTCGATGCTTCTTGTACAGACTGCACCAAACAGATCCATGTGAAGAAGCTCAAGAGACAGTTCAATGGAATGAACCTTCTTTTCCTGATGAGACTTCTTCGTCTGTTTGCCTTTCTTGCATGCAACACAAAAATCCGAGAGTTGGATGTTTTTGACGTTTACTCCCCGAACTAGATCATTCTGGATCAAGTGATTCATCTTCCAAGGATTTATGTGTCCCATTCTCCTATGCCAGGAGATTGAATCCTTCTCTATAGCCTTTGACAAAAAGCACTGAACTTGATGATCCGTTGTGGAGGCCTTTCATAGATCCAAGACATAAAGGTCATTATATCTTGAGGCAAACATTAAGAATTCGTCCTCCGGGAACACAATTTCCTTTTTCAGGACATAGCACATTTTGTTATCAAAAACTACCTTAAATCCTTTGTCACATATTTAGGATACAGAAAGTAGGTTGTTTTGAAGTTGTTGAACGTAGTTTACCTTATCAAACTTTACTTTCTTGTTCCCTACTTCCCCTTGAGCTGTGATGTAAGCTCCTTTATTTCCCGCAAAAGAAACATGACCTCCTTTAATTTGTTTAACATTGGACAGGAGTGTCTGGTTACCTGTCATGTGCCTCGATGCTCCGCTATCTACGATTAAGGTGTTAGTATCGGAACTATAGCGAACATCTAGCACTTTCAATGGAAATCATTAGTTGAGGTTAGGGACACAAGCCTTAACTAGCTTTGGTGACTCAGAGGCATCACACCCATTGACCTTTTGAGGGTGAGGGAAGATCTGTTGTCTTCTTGTTCTCATTATCAGATGCAAGGATGGAGTTTTCTTTCCATAGGCCAGTCTTATGTAAGGCTTGTTTGTGATAAACAGACGATTGGTTGATAGGTTGAACTTTAGGTTCACTGACTCTTTTTGGTGGATTCATGGAGATTCTTTTGGAAGAGCATACTTTAGTATCATAAAGGTCAACCTTTTTCTTTGGTGTCTGATAATAAGGACAGTAAGACGCGATGAGTCCATACTTTCCATAGTTGTAGCATTATCTGCTTTCAACTTGACAATTTAACTATTTCTATGGAGAAGTATGAGTCACACGAGTGACTTTATTCTATTTGGGTTTTGGCACTTCTTCTTTAGATGTTTTATCTTGTTTAACAAAATTAATTGTTTGAACATTTTCAACATCTTTTCCCTTTCGTTTATCTGGACTTAGACATGAGACACGTGGGTGGTTAACTTGTTTGGTCTTTTTGGGTTCAGAAATAGACGTGGTTGACAGAGACTTCACTTTAACCTTTTCAAACTGTTCATCCACATTAACAAAAGGAATTTTACCTTTTGATTTTGAAGTGACCTCCTTTTGTTTAGTTCTAGATTCATTAGATTTACATGCGGTATCTGGATCACTTACAAGAGGAGTGGACACAAAATGATCCTTGATTGGGTTATTGTTGATTGGTTTACTTTTAGCATTCATCAAGGTCTCATGTGGAGGTGGAACCACTTTATAACCCAAACCCTCCCTATTGTTGCATTCTCTCACTAAGTGTTGGACAATGTGAGAGGAACTTGTCCGACTATGTAGTTTTTGCTTTAATGAATTTACTTCTACTTCGAAAACTGCCTTTTGTTTCTTAGTGTCTTCTAGGGAGTTTAGATAGAAATTAATGTCATTTTCCTGGTTAAAGGCTACAACTTCGGTTTCCCTAAATTGTTTGTTCAAAAGTTCTATCTTTTCTTTATAATTGTGCTCATTTTGTTTTAGAATTCTATTGGCTTTTGTGCACAGTTGTAAATCATTAACTAAGCTATCATTGTGATCTAATAACCTAGCAAATTTTAAGTCAATACTTTCAATAAATTTATTACATTCAATGCATGCATGAATATCAAATAATTGATCAGTGGTACTTACCTGAGAAGGAGTGGACTTGTTGAACTTGTCCCTTCTTTAGGCAGGTGATCAACCACAGTTGTAGTTTCTTCAATATTTGACATCGCGAGTTCCACTGCTATATCACCTTCACTTGTTAAGTCGTCATCTAATTCCTCAACACTAGCAATGTTGGATTCCCCCAGAGACATAAATCGAAAGCTCCAATCTTGCCCTTTGTCATCATGAGAAGTCAAGGCTTTAGGATGCTTGCTTGACGAAGTAGGACTACTTGCGGGTTTACCCGGACGTTTAAAGGATGAGAATGGATTCCTATATCCTGTCTTTTTGGGTTTCATGCATTCACGTTTGAAGTGCCCATTTTCCCCACAGTTTAAGCATGTAACTTTGGTCTTGTCGAAACCAAAAGTTATGTCCTTAGTAGCAATCAAATTCTGTCCGGTCTTCTTGACAAATTTCTTAGCTCTCCGGACAGCACTTGCTAAGGCCCACATTATGTCCATCCTTTCCAGCTCTGTCTCGTCTACCTGCTCGTAGTCCTCATATGCCAGATGGCAGTTCCCAATTTTCCTGACAACTAGCCCATCATAGGAGTGCACGACAGCTGCTAAGAGGTCCATGTGCTCCTTTGCTACCTCTACTGTCACATTCCCGAGATTCTCGGTCTTCAGTTTTGTAGCATTGGCTTCATGTGCTATGTATTGGGTACCAGACGACCCTGACGTGTCAGATCCTAAAGAAGTAGCTTGAGATGGATCAGCTGAACTCGACACGAATGCCGTTTGTAGTGGCGCTCCAGACGTTTTGGCTTTTGGAGTTGAGTTGTACAATGCCGGATTCTCATCATATGAAGTCATTGACGTCGTCCAAGCTCTCCTTTCCCATTAACGTTTTGGCTTTTGGGCCCTGTACTTCATCCTCAATTCCTCTTCTCTCAGCTTCAAAATGAAGTCATTGATCTCTAACTTCGTTAGCATATCATTCTTTCTGAGGTTGGAGATAAAATGATGTGTTGTAAAACACGGCTTTTATTCTTACGTTTTTATCATGTTTTATATGGTTTTTACTTAGTTTTTATTTAGTTTTTATTAGTTTTATATTACTTTAATAGGTTTATTGTTTTTTTAATTACAAGCCCTTTTCAAGCCCAACTTGTTAAAAAAAGAAAAAAAGCCTTTTTAATTAATATTAATATCTAATTAATGGAGATTATGCAGCCCTAATTTTAAAAAGAGGCCAGCCCTAATTTTTGCAGATTGAAAAAAGCCAGCCCTAACTTTTGGATATGGAAGAAGCTGCAGCAGGGGAACAAAAGGGGGAATCGATCAACAAAAATAAGAGGAAGAAAAACAGCAGCAAAAGTCGACCAGCAGGGGAGAAGGAAGACTCGAGCAGCAGCAGAAAGAAAGAAAGGCGACCAGCAGCAACTTTGGAGGAGATCGAGCAGCAGCCAAAAGAGCAAGCATCGAGCAGGAACAGAGAGAGAAGTCGCGCGCAGCAGCAGCAGCAAAAGAGCGATCAGCAGCAGCAGCGGAATCGCGCGCAGCAGCAGCAGCAAAAGAGCGATCAGCAGCAGCAGCAAGTCGAGAGCAGCCGGTATTTTCACTCTTGTTTATCGTTATTAAACATTATTAGACATAATTAAAATT